>JASDQU010346688.1:0-12382 GCA_032191745.1 Picea mariana
AGCGCCTCACTTCAAACACACAACCCACTTTCTCATTATCTTATGAGAAAAGCTGCAATTACCAGTTGGAGAGAGGAGAAGAAGAGTGGTGCATCTCTTGGGGAGGACTATCTGTATTGGTTTGGGTTATCTCTTGAACATTGTATAAGCTATTTATGATAAGGAAGTTTTTGCTGGGTTTTCTTCCCCTAGAGGGTTTCCCAGGATAAATGATGTGTCTCTTGTGAATGTGTATTTCTCAGTGATCTTGTTCTTATGATGCTCTTATCTATTGAAATGCAAAGAAATATAATAATGGCATAAACATTAACAAAAAACAATGAGCCTGGATAACAAGACAATCATGTGGATGCAACCCCATGAACTGCACAGATAAGTTATGAAATTTTCCTCTTGAAGTTTGAACAATAGTAAGATGTTTTCGCATAAAATTGTGATTAATGTGCCAGTTGTCCAAGAATTGTTGAAGGCAGGTCATGAAGACTAAAAGTTTGAAAAAGGATCTGATCAAGGATGAAGGCCAAGACTTATGAAGTGGCGGAATGAGAAAGGCATAACAGGTGCTTCTAAGAAAGAACATTGAGGATGGTGTTCCTTTAAGGGGGAGGGAATTGTAACACCCTGTTTCCCCCAGCTTGTAATTAATCATAAAATAGGATTACCATGCTGTGGCATGGGAACGGTGTAAATGTATTATTGTTTGAGTTACCAATAACTGACTGTGGGGGTGAAGCATTGAAAGTATTGGCCATGATATAACTAGAGGAAGAATGTGAAAACTATACGAGAGGGTTCATTATACCAAATAACCCCAAATTTTCCTTGATGAGGATAATAAACCTCCTTCAGATCCCAAGGAGAGAAATCAGTTAATGAAGAAAGGACCGGTGGTTGAATTATCAACCACTTCCATGAATGGAAGCATGATTGAGCTGTCGAATGTCAACCCGAAGTACCATAGAGACCTGTAGACTCAAACTTCCTTCTGACAGAAGGAACGTGATAGGTCAGGAACCTTCCAAAAAGAAGGAAGGTAAGATAGATACACACATACAACCAGACGAGAGTGCAAGCTCGTAAGGGAGATGCACGAAGCTCTTCAGGGGATAATGAATATAAGGCCATGAGCTTGATGCTGAGTGAGCATCTGATAAACCTCGACGAGGCCATAACAGAGAGAAATCTCTGAAAGTTGCAGAAAATAGAACATGAGCAGAATCTGAACAAAGAAAGAATCCTTGAGAACTGCGAGAGTTGCCTAGTGATATCATGGCTTGGCACGGGGGTGGCCAGAGTGCTAAGAATGAATGCCCTTGAGCCTATGGTAGGGTGGAAGGAAAAAAACCCATAGTCAGTTAGTTGGATACCTCCTGTAATAGATAAGTAATCACATATCTTGTGTATTTAAGTGGTACTGTGAGTTAAAGTTGGATATACTATGAATGTTACAGGGATGGTTATGTTTTCTTAATGATTTATACCGTATTTCATTCTTTGTATTTGACTAAATGTGAAATTAGGAAAGTAGGAAATCATATGGATAGGACATGTTTCATACTCGTAAATGCTTGCGTCCTGTGGTGGCTTAAGCTAGAATCACGAACTGTATGTCCGTCGACCTTGGACACAGTTTCATGAACTCATGTCGACCCTCCTAGTCATTCTAAGCCCCTTGAAGGACGGATTCTGTTATGCTCAGGAGAGGTAGTGAAGATATGCATAGGCTATCTGCAAGGCAAGCATAAACCAAGAACAACTTAAGTTCTAGACTTGATGAATGAGCGCAAGGGGTACGCAAAACTTCTTCTAAGTGTTACGTCTAGAAGAAAGAGTGTAACGCTCTTAAATCCTTCATAACTGACGAAGCTTAGGAGGTATAGCGAGGAATTAAAGTATCAGAAGGGAGTATCCTTTCGTTTGAAAGTTGAACAGATGAGATTCATTCGAGAAGATCTGAGAACTGTCACAGCTGTTAGATTTGAGGAAGGAACTCAGGTGTTAGCGCCTCGAATTATTCAGCCTTTGTAGGTTCGATGAATGTTGATAATCATCATGAAAGGGACATATCCTTTGAATTCTGAAACCCAAAATCACAATGTGATCTGGGTCATAGATCTAAGGATCTATCACGACCCACCTCGACCATCGGATCAGTGAGTTCGGAGTTCGTGCGACGGGATAATCATACCTTGGTGCGACTAAACCTCCAAAATCTGAAATCACAATGTGATTTGGGCCGTAGATCCCAGGATATATCGGGACCCACCTGGACCATTAGATCAAAGTCCAGACGATGAGGAACGAGCGTAAAGGAGATCAGATCTCAATGGTTAGGTCTAAGTGCGTGGACCAACAGTCGTTGGATCTAGAGGAAAGAGCATGAGATTTAACCTTTTTGGAGTTGCACAAGAGAGCGAACTCGTGAAGTCCGAGTTCACAAAAGGATCCTAGGCATCCATTGGGAAGAGACGTGTGGCGAGAGATCAACGTTTCACTAACTCGCAACTCAGGAAGTCAGATATAGGAGTCATGAGAACTCGCGATTTGATCGCAGTTGTCGATCAAAGGGAGAGTGTGGACCATAGATTGGGTCTTGGAGGGAGTTCGCATATCGAACTTCAGAGAGGAGAAGTGAACTACCCTCGGGAGACGTGAAACATGAAGTCCCAAAGTTCTTTGTAGTTGGGCCCCAGGTTATCGCCCAATGTCTCAATCAAGGGAGCCTAGCGGGAGGAGCTAGTGCTTAGAGGATTCTATGATCGGGAAATCGGTATTTCAGGAGTCGGGAGAATGGAGGTGAATCATATCGAGAGTTCCGATACAAAAAATCTTGACACAATTTGGACCATCAGATCATGGAAGAATCGGGACTGTTGATCTGTGGCGAGGAGATATCGACATTTCGAATATTCGGAGAAGGGAGGTGAGTGACCCTCCAACTTCGTGAAACACAAATTCCCTATAAGTGTTTGAGGTTGAGCCCAGGTCACAACCGGTGGTCATATGAAGGAGGAAATAGCAAGTGTTTGGTCCCTATTGGGAGATCAAAGATCAAGAGAGTCAAGGTGAATCACACATAAGGACCCGATACGCGATTTCACGATGCGCCTTTTAGTTAGGATTGTGGTCACGGGTAGTGGTCACGTGGAGGGGGATTGCGCCTGGTGCTAGTTCACATGGGTGAAGTCTCACAAAGACTTGTGGATCGATTTATTAGAGATTCCAGTAGGGAACCGAAGAGATGCTTCAGCTCGGGAATTTTGAAGGTCCATTGACGAGGATTAGAGACCATGGATGGAAGATTCGACTAATTGAGGAAAAATATTTTTATTTATTTATGCCCCGTCATGGGTTTGTTACACTTTGGTGCATCACTTGCATTGATTTGCCTATTTCATTGTTGTGCATCTACGTCCATCCATCCTTCCACATCTTTTCAAAAAATGAACATGCCAACAAGCCCCAACCAAAATCATTGACTCACACTTCAGTCAACCCTTCTACTCTTCCTTCCCTTCAAATGAAGGGACCAACTTGGGGATGATTTATAGAGCTTGGATGTGGAATTCCTTAAACATATTAAGTTGGGTATTCCACTTGCCTAGAATAATAGAAACTCTAGCAATAAATGCCTAGGCCTTCTCATTGTCTAGATCTAGAGGTTGTGTTTGTTCAAGGGCTTTCCACTCTACATCTATGAAGGAATATAATTGTTGAAGTGCTAAGTATGCAAATTGAACTATAGGCTGAAACTCCCTTGTTACAAGGAAGATCTATCTATGGCATGGGGTAAACCAAAACAGAAGGAATGACATGCAGAAATCAATTCTAATCCCAAGTATTCTATATAAATGAAATGCTAACATGACAAGATCAAGAGCCTACCTCGTCTGGATGTTCGATGAAGACCACCATTGAGCAAGCAACTCAAAGTTTATACCTGCAACTTATCCTCAACAACCAAGATACATAAGCATATGGTGATAATATATAATGTTAGCATAGAAAATAACATAATCCATTAACATTCATGAAAAATACGCCCATGGAATAACAATTCAAATATTTTCAAGATATCAATTGGACGAGAAAATAGTATTTCTATTAAAATGATCAACATAAGTACATATGTGACAAACTTCTGTACCAACACACATTGAAACCAAGAAACTAAGTCCCTCCAGCTGGGCCTCCACCACTTCTATCCTCCACCAAATGCAAGCTCATATAAAGGAGACAATGAGGTTCTCCATTAAAGAAGGAAGAGCTTGGGGGATGAACAATGTGTTCAAACTTTCAAGGATAAAGGGATGCAGACTCAATGTGAAGTGAAATTTCTCCAAAGTATCTTTGCTCTCAAAAGTTGAAAGTCTCCCTTATTGCACGACTTGGATATGGCTCAATTTATAGGCTTCAAGTGGAAATGAAGGGCCGAGTTGGAACGTTTCCATTATATGGAAGGTCAAGGATCATGGATCACGTGACGTGACATGAAAAAATAACAAAATTTTTAATTTTGAGCACCAAACCCGATGTACGCAGGTTGTAGTGGTGCAACTTGTCTATACACATGCTGTCTAACTGGTAGGGTGCGTATATGTGGAAAAATATGTTTTTCTGGGTCTGGAAGGTACACCAAGGGACTTCAAGTCTACATAGGGAAATGGAAAGACCATCCAAGAAAGTTGCATGGGGTGAGGAAAAATTTCTATAACAGATGCCCCTCATGTGTGAGGTCAGAGAAGTATCTTAGGTCAGAGGAGTATCTGCGATGGCCAAAATACATTATAATTCCCAGAAGTGGAGTAATGGAGACTCAACTGGAAGTGCTAGTTGCTCATGATAATATTACAATCCATAATGACTTTGTACACATGGCTACCAATTTGAATTACATTGCAAATCCATGTGGAAATATACCAAATAGCTGTTCATGGCCATGAACAAGGCATAGTGGAAACCGGTCTCAAAAATCAATTTGAAGATATATGTATACAATGGAGTACAATATGATCTCCCATGATCACTGAAGTCATATAGGTACTGGTCTAATTAACAATAGCAACAACTCATAAAATATGCTACTATAAACTGAATGTCTTCTACACTATCCACCAAAGGTGCATGTCTACATTATGTGAATAGAGGAGTTGATGTCGAACATAACGAGACTTTGTTTGATTACCGATCATTAAGGCATACCATTAACAAATGTGAGACAACCTACCGATAATGAAAGTAGGTATCAAGGCACCAAGTACATGCTTACAAGTGTGAATAAAGGTGTTGAGGTTGAACACTTGAAGAATCCATCGATCATGAGACATTGATGTATTCCCAACTATCGATGGCAAGAGAGCTTGAAACTGATGACTGCAAGACTCTAGGTACTCATAGGACTCTAGGTCTCATTTCTAGAATGGATGAGTTGAAGTCGATGGAAGGAGACCCACTGAAAGGAGAGAATTCAGGCATCTCTCATCAGTCAACATGAGGTATAAAGAAATATCTTGATGCTTTGTAGGAACTTGGATGAAGAGGATGTTCACAAACCAACGACCATGTGCGTCTTTCGCATGCACGAGATGCAAGTATTGCACTGTTATGAGGAAAATTTGTGCAGGGCAACCTGTCTCGTTTGACACATAAGATTTCTATGGTTCAGGTAGAGGATTTGCCGGAGGCCATGCAACGGCAAGTGGTTGGTGTTCCCAAAGCTTGGGTGCGACTCTTTCAGCGTCTCGCAAATGTCATAGTTTGTTATCATGACACACATCTGATGCCACATGTGTAGATGTCATGGATCTTGTATTACCAACTGTATATGTGTATTGAGGGTGTTAGCCCCAATTTTGTACTATAAACATCCAATTTTTTGAAATATACATAAAACAGGGATCTTCAGCTTTACTTATATTACAATGTGTACATTGATGAGATGGTTTTCTTTGCTCTAGTTATGTGACAAATGCCAATCTAAAACGAAATTAGAATAACCATTAGATACATAATTAGAACTCCTAGGTATGTGATAATAAGTAATAAAATCAAACTGTCATTCTAAAATACGTACCCGTAGGAATCATCGGAGTAAAGTAGGATCACGCACGTGGTAAATGTTGTTCAACTGGCATACTACTAACTGGGAATCCGGGCGAACCTCTAAAGAGTGAATACCATGTGAGATAACATCGCGTAAAAGTTCTATAACAATGCTATATTCAGCCAAATTATTCATGGGTGGCCCTAGGAATACACCACCTGAAGACAACAGTAGACCCTCGGGTGAGTAAAATACCCAAGTGGCGGAAGCCAAGTTCCATGTATGATGACTGGCTCTGTCTGTGAATCCTAAGTAGACCGAAGAGTCTGTTGACATCTTCCAACCAAGAGAAAACTCGATAAGCAAGCTAGAGACAAAAAGAAAGGGAAAATATATATACACTAAATTACATTAGTATACAAAGAGTTACGCCAAAGCTTGGGGCTCAAGCGTAATATGTTTTCAAGTAGAGCCCATTCCTGGGCTCGACCAACATATTCCCTTCATAATCTTCTAACTCATAGTCTCCTTTTTCTAAGACACGTCGCATAATATAGGGACCGTGCCACATGGTTTTAAACTCGCCTACTCCCAACGGTGCTTTGGCTTGATCATATAAGCTGACCAAGCCACCCTTAGCATACAACCGAGGACAAACAAACTTATCGTACTGGACCTTGACACGTGTTTTGTTCACCTCGATAGCCATAGAGGTGTCTCGATGATGCTCATCAAGACTCTCTAGGTGTAAAAGGCGTCGCTTGAGATCGTAAGTGTCAGGTATATGCATGGCTGCCAACTTAAGAGAAGGGATATTGCATTCAATAGGTAGTATCTATTATCACATAAAATTTTTAGAGTCCTGTGGGTTTGGGGTTTCTATCTAGGTGTGTAATGTTGCTTGTCTTTCCTCCTTTCGTAGACCCAATCTTAAGTTTTTCCTCTCGGCTTGTAGTTTTTATTTTGTTAACCTTCACCTATTTGATTGACCTATTTTCCCTAAGGTTGATCACTTCCCTCTTTTCCTCTATCACCAACCCTTTTTCTTTCCTGAGCCCTCAGCCAGTAGTCCAAATATTTTTTTATAGAGGCCACAACCATAAGCACAAAGAACAACACTCAGAGAAGTCTGATATGGACTCGAATCAAGCGAGCATGCAAGTGCAGTCTTTCAGCGATGAATGATAATTGTGAGAATCGAGAGTTCAGAATGTTGTTAAAGTTATTTGTAAAAGATCCGAATCCCTGAAATCCAAAATCAGTAGGATTCGTCCGATCAAAAGGACATGTGGAACCAGATCTGAGACGTGAAGAAAGTCATTTCAGGAAAACTGAAGTGAGGAATGCGCAAATTTCCCGAGTTCCGAAATGCCAAAGACTACCCGAAGTCCCGAAATTCTGGGCCGTCTGATTCAAAGGGATGCGTGGCATCTGATATGAGAAATCACAATTTTGTGACTCAGATGTTTTAGCATGGATCACAGTATAGATTCGGGAAACGCGAAGTTGCAAAGTGCCCAAGAGTTGGGCCCATGATCACAGAACATGGTTATATGGGGAGCAGGGCCATAAAGAAGGGTAAGCGCCTGTTGAGCGGTGGGTGGCTGAGGTTTTAGAGCAAGCATCCTGTCCATTAAATTCAAAGCAAATCCAACCTTTTCTCTGGATAGGATATTTCGCAAATTCGAGAATTGATATATTTGGAATAAAGTGGAGTGAAGATTCCCGAAATGCAAAATCCTAAAATTTCACATAGGAGCCCCAGGTCATGGTCTGAGGTCGCATGAAGCGATGGAGAGAAGCTGTGCTAAGGCTGAAAGCATCCATATTGTTAATTGAGGAAGATCTGCGTGGTCTCGAGGCATCGAGGTTGACTTGAAGGAGGTGTGCATTTCTCCTAGAACATTCATGGTGTCAGGTTTCATCCCGATCCCGATGAAAGTAGTTAATGAAAATGGAGGGAGGTGGTTGAAACCTCATCTCACCCCATAAATGGAAAGCATGGAAGGATGGCCGTGGAGGCATCTGTTAGCCCAAATTTCCCCTGTCAACAAATTCTCCTGCAAAGCCCATACTGATCTGAGATCACGTTTGGCAGAAGGATGAAATTGCAGACTGGCAGGAGAGATGCAGATGAAAATATTTGATTGCTATAGCCAGGTCACACTCCTGGTGGTGGCAAGTTGTTCTGAGTATAAATACTCAGTTTTGATATTTTTTTAAGGTCGATGGTTGAGCTAAGCTCCTGTATTGTAATGTTTTAATGAATCTCTGGTTCTTTGGTTATGTAACATGATGTGAGACTTCTTGTTTAATGAAAGTCAACTTCTATTTCCATCTCACTTGCGTCTTATACTGAATGTTCATGATCGAAGGATTCGCATGGATTGTGGTGACTGTGTTGTAATGAATGTTTGATTGCAGTGCAATTATAGCGTTTTCAGTTTCCTGAAACTTCAAATTCAAGAGGATCTTGCTTTTCATAGTTTTTCCTCCTTAGGCTGCTGGAAGACTTGATGTCCAGAGCAGACCTTTACGTCTTCTTCTCAATTTCTTCCTCCTACTCACCCTTACTACAACTTACTGGTTGAAGTTAATCAAGACCTCATTTTCTTGTGCACACTGCCCAGTTTTCCGAGTTAAAACGATATTCTCTCAAGTCTTCCCCATTTGACCTCTTTAAATCCATTAACCGTGACATATAAACTGATGGGTACTGGACTTACCTCTTCCGCAATCTAGAGGTGACTTCTAGTGATAACATTTCTGGCACCGTTTCTGGGGACGAATTGTAAATTTTCCCTGGGATTGAATGACAAAGCTTATGGTTTCGAAGGTGCATCATAACTCAGAACATTGAAGATTACAACTATGCACCTGGTGAATCCACTGTTACGACTCCACGGTTTCAGCCGTGGCTTCTAGACGTAGACACGCGAGGTCTACTCCACAACTGCCTTTAGTGACACCTGAAGTTGATCCAGAGAAAATTATCAGAAGACAAAAGACCCTTCAGGAGGGTACTTCTACTGCTGAACCAAGTGATTCTGATAACTTTCATTATTCTCCTATAGCAACTCCAGTAGTTGTTTCTAATTTCCCTATTACACCATCTGTTGGAGCTTCTAGAAGTTTAAATTTTGGGAGTTTTCCTGCTGATTACCCCTCTCCTAGTTTCACCACTCCTGCTCCTGTTAAATTTGTGGCTTTTACAGAGAGGGAAACCTCTGTTCCCTTGAGCCTTGAGGCCTTTTCTCCAGATCCTCAGTTGTTTCCCTTTGTTCCTAGAAGCACACCTCCAATCTCCCCTGTCTGAACTCCATCTCCACCTGCTTCTCCTCCAGTTCACGTCCAAATGGCGGGTGCTAATCCTCATAGGGATAGGATGGCTGAGATATTGGCTACTAGATACACCCCTCTAGTTTTACCTCAGCCTATGAATGCTCTCCCGACCACGGACTACCTTAAGCGCATGCCCCAGTTCACAAGAGAGGGAGATGTGACTGCAGAAGAGCACTTTGCATCCTTTTATAGATTTGCAGAAATTCAGGCCATCGAAAATGAAGATGTGTGGATGAGAGTTTTTGTACAGAGCCTTGATGGTGATGCTAGGGATTGGTTTAAGGACTTTCCTCCTAGATCTATTGATGAGATTTCTACTCTGGATGATTTATTCTTAAGAAATTGGGGGAATAAAAAAGATCTCCTTTATTATATTACAGAATTCAGAGCACTTAAGAGAGAAGAAGGGGAATCTGTTTCAGAATTCTCGAAGAGATTTAATAAGATATATAAAAATATTCCCGCTGAAGTTAAACCCACAAAAACCTCTGCTAAAATGATTTATGCTAGTGCTTTTGACCTTGATTTTTGCCTCATGTTGAGAGAAAGAAGAGATACCTCCTTGGCTCATATGCAAGATGCAACCATTGAAGTAGAATCTAATATATTGGCAGTTGATAAGCTTAGGAGTAAGGCTGATAGAGACAGAAGAAAAGGTAAGTCTGAAGTTTCGACTTCTAGTTCTTTTGCTGCCCCCCTTCAAATGGATGAAGTAACTACACTACTAAAGTCACTTTCTACTAGAATGGAAAGGGTCGAATTGGAAGGAAAGTAGAGCTATATGAATCCCCCAAATGCTGATAGTAGAGGCAACTTCAGAAGGCTTAATACAAATGCTCCTCATATTATCCAAAGGGAACAAAGGATAATCCCCTTTCAGAACTGGTGAAGCAAAAAGATTTCAAAAGGAGCCTCTCTAAGTTGTTACTGCCCAAACCCTCAAATCATCCCACAGACTCAATCAATTTGCAAGATGAAAAGCCAATAGTTATCTTAGGTCCCATGATAGAAGACAGAGATGATTCATCCCCTCCCTTCTATACATCCTTGAATATACATGATAAGGTGCTGCATAATTTTTTGATGGATTCAGGGGCGTCTCATAATCTCATGCCCAAAATTGTCATGGAAGAGCTAGGACTAGAAATCACAAAAGCATACCATGACTTGTATTTCTTTGACTCTAGGAAAGTGCAATGTCTTGGGGTCATCAAAGATTTGTTTGTGACCTTGTTTCAGCTACCCATGAAAAGTGTGGTCATGGACATTGTGGTAGCTGATGTTCCCCCAAATTTCGGCATGCTGTTGTCAATATATTGGATAAAAAGACTCGGAGGAACATTGCATATGTACCTCACATATGATACCATTCCTGTGTTTGGGGGGGGAGCATAGGAGACTGTACAAAGAAGCTCAGTTGGCCTATATTATTAGTGATGAAGCTGACCCCACCAACCATCCTATCTTTTCACTTCACACTGAGTTACGATCTAGTATATTGCAGTTCACTGATGCTCCCAAGACTCCTTTAAAACTCAAAAAATAGCCCATGGTTTTTCATGAAGTTTCTTTCTCCACCACCTCTGTTTGGAAAACATTCTTTGATGGAGCCTCTTCTAAGGATGTTGCTGGTACTGGAGTGGTCTTTGTTTCACCCTCTCAAGAGATGGTATCTCTATCCTACAAACTGGAATTTGAAGCTACCAATAATGTGGTAGAGTATGAAGCTCTTGTTTTGGGCTTAAGGGCTGCAAAAGACATGGGGATCAAGAAAATATCTGTGTTTGGGGATGCAAAATTGATTGTTAATCAGATTAGAAATCTTTATCAATCTAAGAATCCTAGGATCAGAACTTATAGGAATGAAGTGTGGGACCTGATTGACAGTTTTTTCTGGCTTTCAACATTTCATTCATTCCGAGAGAGGAAAACATAGTAGCTGATTCTTTGGTTTTTTCAGCGAGCAATTTCAGATTTCCTCTCCCACCCAAGCTCATGTATGATATAGAAGTAAAATAACAACCCTCTATACCTAAAAATGTCAAGAATTAGAAGGTATTTGAGGATGATATTGTGATGAAAAGGTTCCTAGAGACCGTTGAGAAATTTTTTGCATTGCTTATTGATCAGGACCAGGATTCTACAAATAGCCCCCATGCTAACGTATTTTTAAATAAAATTGCCAATCACCATATTGTTTAGTTCCCTAGTAACCAAATTCCAAAGGGACTAGTTCCTTTAGAAAGATTGTTCGATGGGAACGATGTGGCAGTAAATTTTAAAGGCTCAACTCATGATTATGATGTATCCGAGTGTAATATTGGTACAAAGAAGGACCCAAAATTTGTCAAATTGTCAAGCAACCTGTCAAGAGAACAAAGGGATGAATATGTTGGGATATTAAAGGAGTTTGCTGATGTGTTTGCCTGGACTTATGAGGATCTTAGAACATATGACACAAGCATCATTGAGCATAAGATCCCACTAAAGGAAGAGGCCAAGTCATTTAGGAAGAAATTGAGACAGATCAACCCTATGATGCTGCCTATCATGGAGAAAGAGGTAAAGAATATTTTGGATGGACATATTATAGTTCCTTTGAGGTATTTTGAATGGGTGGACAACTTGGTCCTAGTGAGAAAAAAGAATGGAGAAATCAGACTTTGTGTTGATTTCAGGAACCTAAACAGAAGCTCCAAGAAAGATAATTACCCATTGCTGAAAATGGAGCACATATTGCAGAGGGTGACAGGTGCATCCAAGATGTCCATGATTGACATCTTTTCTCGCTACAATCAGATTTATGTCTTACCTAAGGACATAGAGAAGACAACATTCACCACTCCATGGGGTACATTCATGTATGCCAAGATGCCCTTTGGATTGATGAACGCATGAGCAACTTTCCAGCGCGCTATGGACATCGACTTTATCGGGGAGAACAATAAATTTGTAGTCATTTATCTAGATGACATTACATTTTTCTCCAAGACTGAT
>JASDQU010346691.1:2186-12382 GCA_032191745.1 Picea mariana
AAAGAAGCCCCTATGAGATAAGACAAGCAAGCACTAAACTAGTTGGAAGAACAGTTACAACAACCAACACTAGAGCAACTTACCGATGCAAGTGCAACTCGAATACAGAAGCACCCTCTAGGTATACTCTGCAAAGCGTGGCCCAATGTCTGTCCTAGGTACCGTGGTATACCCCCGCAGTCACCTGTGTATGTCCCTAGAAAATATTGGCAACTAGTTTGCCAGCACGCAAACAGTCACCAGGCGGGTACAATCGATAGTCGGGTAGACCACAATGAGTAGGGTATCAAGCCCGAAACCTGTCAAGGGTATCAAGAGAAAATGGTCTGGAAGACAAATGAGGATCTCGAACAGATTCGAGACCCACAAAGCCCCGTGGAAAATGCAAACGACAGAATCCCTTAACAAATCCTCGATATGTGTTCTCCACTACACTCGGTCCAGCTTTGGAGGGGTTATCTCCGCTACCTTTCCTTACGCGACCTCGTGTTTAGCCCCTGTGTTAGAGGGGGGTCCCAGATAACTTTTCATAATTGGGCTTCTACACTCCCTATGACAGACTCCAATGTTTGGTTTGAGTGGCCTTGAAGAATTTACTCTCCAACCTATTCCAAGGCCCTAGTCCTGAGCTAGTGTATGAACCCTACAAACAAAAAGTCTAATAGTTTTTAATTAGCATTGCTTTTAATGGGATTTTTTACGTCACAAGGTATGGAGGTGAAACTGATGGTGTGTAAAGACTCAAAGCAAAATGAACAAGAAATTCTTGGAAACAAAAACTTTTACTAACAATGCAAAAATCAGCAACTTTTCAACAAGAAAGACTTCTTTTTCTTTTCAAATTTTATAAGATTTCATGCAGCAAACATAAAGAAATTTCGCTCAAATCTGCGAGCTACTTATACTCTAAATGTACTGAAAAAAATTATGAAAAGAGACTTCTTCCTAGCTACAGATGCAGCAACACAATCTTCAAACCAAGAAGAAAATGAAACAAGAGAATTTTTTTTTTTTATTTAATTGCAAAAAGACGCAACAAAGGGAAAATGCCGACAAGCACAAAACCAAGAAAACAAAATAAAATTCTGGCTTAAAGCGCAGATCGCAAAGAATCAGAGCAAAGACGTGAGAAAGAAATCAAGAAAGCACCGATTCTAACACTTGTCTAAAAACCATAAAACAAATTTTTCTTTTGTCTTTTCTATTAAAACATCAACTAATAAAAACACCGGCTAAGAAGAAGAGGCCCTAACCTGCTGACTGTGCAGCCCCAGACTCAAACCCCTGAGAGGAACCCTTCTCACCACAGGAGGGGATGACTGCCCCACCCAGGCTGAAAAGCAACCAATCAAGCCCGCGACTGTCACTGAAACAACACGCGTGCAAACGCATGCTGAGCTATAACAGCACGCGGGTACCCGCAGGCTAAACTTGACCAGGTCGCGGGTCTATATAAAAGCTAAGACAAACAAAATACAGGCAGCCCAGACCTGAAAAAGGCCTCTGGTACAGACAACCAGGGTCTCTCAAAGGCTTGGATGCTTCTACTTTAACAGAAAAGGAAAAACAAATGCAAAAGATAACAAACACAATAAAGCAGACTAAAAACAAGACAGTAAACCAGCAAGACCCAGACAGGATCCAGAAAGCCCCCTGAGAAGGTAAACTTCTGACAGGGAAGAGGAGACTGCCTCTCAAGATTTCTGAGCCCTACACGCTACTGAAACCTCTGCAGCAAGCATTCAAACGCAGGCTACAGAAGGTTAGGGCGCAGGTTACATGCGTGCAGGCCTTCTGTAGGCCGTGTGTACCTTTGTGTTTCTCGATAATAATTGTCAAGCACAGTCAAGGAAAAGCTGGTATTAAGAACCAGGTTCCCTGCTAGCTCTGACCTAACAGAGAACCTACAAACAAAGAAGCAGAAAATATAATTCCTTGAACTACCCAAAAACCTCAATGAAATCCGGAAACCCTAAGAGTAAAATCCCCAGTGGAGTCGCCAATTCTATTGTTGGGAAATTATACCCTACGGACTAACAAGCTAGGGCTTAAACTTGCATGTAGATCATGACCCTTAAGAAATTACTTTTGACCTTCTACCCCAAACCTAAAACCCTTTTTCACATGCAAACATGGAAAGAACCTACTAACATTTTTATCGATGGTTGGTGTAGATCCTCCGTTGCGCTTTATCCTCTTGCTTCTGTTGCTCCTTCCAAAGACGATCCTGCAATCAAGACAAAACACTACGCATGCATGCTATTGTTCTACTAGAGGGTTAGAGATTAAGCATAAACCAATAAAACATATATAACTCATGCATTGGGATGGGAAAAGTATTCTTTATTAATCTCAAGATGAATCAACTTACAATAATAATAGAGATCGGCCACCGTTCCTTGATCCTGATCTTGGGATCCTCCTCTCTTTTGTCCTCCAACTGCTTTGCTTGAATTCTCCTAAAGCTTGAGGAAAGGCTAAAGGGTTGGAACAAAAGGGATTCAACAATTGGGCAGAGTTTCTTTGCTATGATTTTCCTCCTTCAAATAGTACCCCTACCCCTTCTTTTATAGGCTAGAAGGAGCTAGGGTTTTGGACGAACTCTCGGCCATGCATGGCTGGGAGTTCCAGTTAACTGACCCAAATCTTTTCGTCTCATAGGAAACTTTCCTGTTTTTGTGCTTTCTTAGGTAAACACGGGCTGTAGTGGGCCAGTCAGTGCTCTAACGCGTGCAGTAGAAGGCCTGCCAGCGTTCCAATGCGCCCAGTAATGGGTTAGGGCGCGGGTTACTTGATTTAAGGGGTTTTTCAAGAGTTTGTTCAGCATGGCCTTGGCAAGGAAGGGATATGAGTTGGCCTGATGCCAGGTAAGCATATGTGGTGCAATTTAGGGTTATAAAAACCATCATTTTACAAGATAAAAGAATCCAAGTCGGAATGCACAGAGTAAAGAGGATAGTTGTGTGGTTTTTCTTGGATACTGACCATGTATTTCATCAATGTTTCTCTATATAGCCTTCTTTGTTGCCCAAAAACTTGGATAGTGGCATATGACATATCTAGCTGCAGAGTACCTCTCAACTTAGCCCCCCAAGACTAGGATAGCAACATTCCATACTTCGGAGGGATGTCTGCAACTACCACATCCATGACCCTACTCTTTGCAGGAATCTGAACCAGGGTGATACATAGGTCCTTGATAAAACCAATACATCTAACTTTACTGGAGTCGAATGAGTGTAAATCCTTGTAAGGTCTGGTGACCTCCAGTCCTAGTTTCTCCATCACTACTTTAGGCATCAGATTGTGGGAAGCACCCGAATCTAGCATAGTGTTATGTAAGATCAGGTCATGTATGTTTAGACTGATGTAAAAAGGAGCGACATCACCATTATCGTCTCGACCATCTACTTCAGGTCTGAACAGAAGTTCAGGTTGATCATCAGTAAGGTTCACAGTATCTGAATGATTTGCTAATCCAACGGTTAAGGATTTTGTACCTATATCAGGTTCAATGGTCAGCGCTTTAATCACTTGTGAATGATAAGCGTCTTTGTTCATCAAATCAGAAAGTGGAATGGGAATTTTTACTTTGGCTAATTCCCCCTCAGGGCTAAAAGGTGTAGGAGCTCTGCCTTGGCTCATCAATTCTGGTTTTTCCACCAAACTCTTCTAGCCAGAAGTACTTGGTGGATTAATAGGTGAAACCTCGGGCTGTGACGATCTTTTTAGAATAGTAAGGTTTTTCTTCATGGGAACTTTGGCAGTGCTCTTTTCAGGAATCTTCTCGACAGATGGCTCAGAGGCCTTCTTGGTTTTGACTACCTTCTTCATTTCAATCATCTTTTTTGGGGAACTTCCTTCTGTCTTTTTGCTCCGCAGATTGTACTGTCAGTGTACCTCTAAAATGGCATTTTTGAATGCTTGTTGTTTTGCATCTTCCGCTTCTTCACTTACTTTTGTTTGATTGAGAAGAAAAAGTTCTTGCTCTTCTTGGGTAAGGAAAATAGCTTCATTATCGTGAATTCCCATGAGATTTATGTGAGTATCCTCTAGTTCCTCAATCACTTCCTCCCCTTCATCAGCATAATTTTCTTGTAGGGGAGGTCTGATCTGCTGATCCGGACCTCTCTGTTCTCTTTGATCCCTAGGATCTCTCTGTCTAATTTGAGGAGGGTTTCTCTTGAAGTTAGGATTCCGAAATGGAGGGGCTGGTGGTTTTTCTCTTGTAGGATTTCTTTCTGACACAGTAAGTCTTTCCATCATTCTTTCCATTGCTATGGCCAAGGAATCCAATTTGGAATCAGAGGTTGACGTGGAAGGTTCCTCTTTAATTGTGACTCTCCTCTCTGACCTCTGTCGTGCCCTTTTTTCCAACAAATTGGCCTCCACACTTATTGCACTTTTCTGCATGTCTTCCAGGGTGGTGGAATTTCTTTCCCTGAGTTGGTACGACATATCAACGTAGAAACCATCAGGGAATTTAATCAATGCCAAACCATGTGGAGGTTTGATTTCAGCTGGAATTACATTGCACAGGTTATTGAAATGAGTGCAGTAATCTTGTACCATCTCACCTTGATTTCTTCTAATATTTTCGTATTCCGACAAAATTTGGAGAGGGTTTTTCTTTACCTCCCATCTGTCTAGAAAAATCCTTTGAAATGCGGTAAGTTCAAGGACTGAGGCAACACGCAAACCTTTGTACCATTTTTTAACGTCACCTGTCAAACTTTGGGCAAACAATCTCATTTGAACGTCAGCCTCATCTACTTCATGCAGATCAAAATAATCATTCATTTTATCAACGTGTTGTTGTGCGTTCAAAGGTCCTGTTGCATCGAATTGTGGAAGTCTCGTTTGATAGTCTTGGGGCATCGCATGAAGAGGCACAGCCAACACCAAGGGAGCATATCTAGCTTCCATGATGGGTGGAGGAGGTGGGATAACAAACTGGATGATCGGCGAGGTAGCGACTGAAGATGAAGATGAGGAGGGACTAGGTAGCACCGAGGGAGGGGTTTTTGGTTTAGCAGTGGGAGACAAAACTTCAGGGGTTCGAGGTTGTAAAACGGTTGGGTCGAAGATGATTCTAGTCACAAAACTATCTTACCGTGTTCTAACCAGGCTTTGTTGGGAAAAGGTGTCAAAGTCAGGGTTTTGAAAGGTAACGGGTTCCCCTGAAAAGGAAAGGGACTTATGAAAGGGAGTACGACTCACTGAGCCTTCAGCTACGGTCTTTTTCCTGAGCAATTGTTCCGGGTTTTCTGTCACTATCGCAGGTTCTGGGTCTGGATGAGATCGAGTATAAACTTTCTTAGGAGCCAGATTTCTTTTTGATTTATATATATATATATACTTTTTAGTTTTATGAGTCCAAAAATAATATGTACAAATTTTAATCAACCTCTAAACATTACTTTCTTCTCAAAAATGGAATATTTCAGGAACAAACTTTTCTTCTAGGGAAAGAAAACGTGAAGCTATAAATTTTTAGTTCTGTTCGTCCCCAGTGGAGTCGCCACTATGTTAGCACTTGGTAATTTCTGAGAGGTTGACAGCAGAAGAAATCTACTAAGGTAACTTTATCCAACCTCTTTTGAAGCTGGGATCTAGCCCTTCCAACTTCAGAGAGGGATCTCTCTATATGATTTAGCTATGTTTCAAATTTTGAATATTAGGCTAGGTAAATAAATAGGTTGGTTTTGTTGTCGTAGTGTTTGTCGAGCTGGTTGAGATAGTCTACACATCCATTGGGCTATGGGGTCTGTGTCTTAAATAAAATATGAAATCCAAACCAGAAACGCAAAGGAAAACTTTCACAGGGCGAGATAATATAATCACTGGATTCTTCGATAGTAAAAACGAGGGACGGGAGAAAAGATGAGAAAGATAATTTCAACAAAGAAGCAGTTAAGAATTTCTTTATTGAAAACACCAAAAGATAAAACACTAAAATCTTTCGAGTCAGAAACAGGGTATACGAGATAAATCATGCAACATTCATTACTTCTAAAGATTAGATTTAGAAAACAGTATGATAACAAAGCGATAATAACATTCAACTTAGAGAGAAAAACATCACCAGTGAATACACGCAAGAATCCTGTAAAAGTGCCTCTTTGTATTAATGGAAGATCTCTTCAAAAAATATTACAGTCTGATAGCTTCAAGGTGTGAATATCAACAACCCTCAATACTTCGAAAGATGAAGTATTTATAACTCAAATTACAAACGATCCTGTCATTAATGACCAGGATGTGCTAAAACTATTTTTAGCCTAACTAACTTAACAAATTGCATAAATCTAGGAATTGCTTGATGATGTGGTGTAACTGCATGCTGATTTCTGGGTGGGCTATTGATGAAGCCTTTCCACAAACTCATCTGACTGGACAAATGACTGGACTGGGACAACTCATCTGCTAATCGATCAGATCACAGAGTTACTCCCATCGAAGATGACTGGGCACGTTGACTTTGAGTAGCCTACGATACATTTCATCCATTTCTGTGTACTTGGTGAAGGTAGGCTTGGTGAGGAAGATGTATCGAATCTCATGTTGAATACTGATGTCCCACTGAAGTGCATCTAGAAATGCCTTGCCAGTGATGTTGCCTTGAATTCCTGCAAACTTTGAACTGTCCTTAGCCACATCGGCCAATATCTTCTTGTAGTCTGGGAGTGTCATCAATTTATCATTGATTACCTTTAGACTAGGAAGACCTTTCTTCTGTAGAGCCTCAACCTTACTAAAGAATCTTTGTACCCCTAGGTCCATGGCTTGAACCTTTTNTCTGTTCTGTCTTCAATTTTCAGCTCTTCCAGCTCTTCCCTAGTCTTAGAATTTAGGAACTTGACGATCTCATTCGCCTGTGTTGGCATCTCTCCCAATTCTGATTTGATCTTCTCGATGACCTGTTTGCTTCTCTGCACCAATTCATTCTGCTCAAACATGATCTGTATCATGGGCCATATCTCATTCATGGACTTGGTGATGTCTGTCCATACACTTTCTTTAACCTTGGCCAAAGTCTTTCCTGCCACTGTTTGCTTCCGGAGTTGTTGTAACTCTTGCTTGAGCTGATCTGTCACCTGCTTTTCCTTGGAGAGGCTAATTTGAAAGGACGATTTGAGTTCCTGAAGGTTCTCAATCTCCTTTTTGAGCCTGCTGATCTCTGTTTCCTGCAGGTTCTTCTTTTCCATAGACTTAGCCAGGTCGGCTGTCTTTTCCAGGGAGGTCAATGGAGTAGAAGATGTGACTTCTGTCACTGATGTTGTGCTCACTCCTGAAATTGGAATGGCATTCAATGGAATGACTTCCATTGGCTTCGATTATTCTTTCTCTTTCAATAGTTTCTCCATTTCAGTGTCCATTTCCTTAAGTTGTGCATTCTGCTCCATGAGAAGCTTGAGCATTTCATCTTTCTCTCCTTCTTTCTCTTCTATTTCCTTCACCTGCGAATCCTATGTGGGTGGGAGCTTCAATTGTTTCCTCAAGGAGGCTATGTCAGCATTCTTCTTATTAATCATCTCCTCAACTACTTTCACGTTCGAAGGATCGTAACCGATCTTGAGGACCAGTTCCTCCAAAGTCTTGATTCTGTTGTCCTTGGCAAAGGACGATATCTTCTCTAACTTCAATTGTGTTTGAACATTGTTCAGGGACACTTATAGTTTGGATGCAATAGTGGAAGCATGCACTAGTGTGTAAAAGACCATTTCCCCTGTCTGCTTGTGTAGATCCATCTGATCGACTGGATGCACGTCCTTCGTCTAGAATTCGAAGGTGGCCCTTTTGTAGTCAGTGATCACCTTTGGATCTGGTACCTGTGCCTGGAGGAATGCCATATGCATTCTACCCTTCTCGGTGTCAAATGTCGAAAACAACCTATGTTGTGCAGTCAGCGTCTGCTTCTAGAACTGGGCGCAAGTGTTGTTGGTCAGGGTCTGGTTTCTTTTCTTGATCAGCTCATATTTTTCAAAAATACTCAGCTTCGGCCCTGCCTTGCCTGGTTGGGTGGTCAACAGAGACTCTGTAGATTTCTTTGGCAACGTTGAGGTTATGACCTTCTGGAGGCTTGCACCAAGGGGTGGTCTGTCAACCTCGGTCAGTGTAGTAGACGAGGCTTCTTTTTCTCCGATCGGGCCAGGAACTGAAATAGTCTTAGGCCTCTTGGTATGCAGCTGGAATTATTCTGATGATACCTCCATGACAGGCGGAGATAAATCTTGCGTAGGCCTTTTCTCTTTCGGGACCTATGGCATGGTTGTTTGTGACACAGTGGCCGGGGGATCCTGTTGTTCTAATTCGACCAATGTGTTAAGCTCCCATACTGTCTGGTTCACAAATTTCTCAATTTCAGGCCTAGATTCATGAACATATGGGATGTTCTTGTTTTTCACCCTCATCTCGGAGATGATCCCACATGGATCATAATTCCATGGGAAAATCATGAAGAACTTCATCTCCTTCAGCAGACTGTCTGCTTCTTCCCCAGCATTGCGATTGTTGCAGATGAAGGAGCCAATCTGCCCTTTGATCCTGAGCTGTTGCTTTTTCTTCAGTGACACAAAATGGATATCATCGGAATTTATTATCTACCTTATATATTCAAAAGAAAAAATTCTGATAGGAAGGTACTTGGGCAACTTATACGGTACCAACTTGCACCCGTATACTCTGATCTCGGTGTAATCCTGGTACAGATACCAATCCCCTGTCTTTGTGTTATCCGAGAGATGCAGGATCCTCTGAACTTCATCATTTATCTGAGGCTCGGGCCTGCCACCAAGCATACTTACCACAGGGTGGTAGAATTGATCAATGAACTCCTTGAAACTGAACTCTGTGGATTTGTGCTTGAGCAAGGAGGTCCATGTTGTCACTGCCTGGGGTCTACCATCTCCATCCATCTTCTGCATGGAAAAAACAAATTTGTCCACTTGGAAGAAGATGAACAAGTACGCTAGTATGGACGAGTATTGTTCTTTCCTTCCATGGAAAAATTCACGAACTGTTTGTGAATATTGTTTGCCAGGAATGTGCTGAAGTTGAACTGGGTGGTGGGCTTCTCATCGGTAGAGAAGATGGATAAAAATCCCAGAATTGGTTCATCTACCCACTGATCTGAAAAGTATCCTAACAAGGCACAAAGGGATGAGATGATATGGTTTCCTTTAGTCGAGAACATGGAAGAAGGATAAGGAGGATTTGTGGAGGGAAATTGAGAGGATGGGGGGAGGAAAAGATTGAATATTTGAGCTCTTTTGGGGAAGGTCATTTTCTGGTATAATTCTGTAAGAATTTCCAAGTTGAAGGGTGATGCAGAGTCGACTCGGGGGATTTGCAACATCTGGTCGATAGATTCGGGCATGATGAGGAAAATGATCTCTCCGGATGAGGAGACAACGACTCTTTTCTAGGGAATGTAGTGGGCTTGGTACTTGAGGGAGAACTCTGGAAAAGGGTGAATCTGAGGGAAGAGGTAAAGGGGTAAGTTGGACTCGGAGAGTCCGATTTCATCACTCTGGTCTAGGAAAACTTCCTTGAGCCACGACTGAAGGTCTGCGAAATCAAAATCGCACTTTGTATCTATGATTAATCGGTCTTTGTCGACCAGTGGGATCCTATCAAGGTCGACAGGAGGTGGGAAAAACAGATTCTCCTCTCCTTCTGCTTGTTTGGACTTTAGCGCCATTACTACAACAATACCTGCAAGAAAAACAACATTAGCGGGGTGGATGCTGGTGGGGGCAACTGACTGTAACGGAGGATAAAACAGTGTAATTCTCTTTGGTGCGATGAGTGGGTAAATGATGAAAATAGGAAGGAAAGGGGTAGTTTTGAGTAAATGGGTGTCCGTTGGGCGTGGGAGATAGGTCAGTTGGTTAACGGATAGGTCATCTAGTAATAAATGGCAATGAATCACTTAGTGTGTGAGATGGCAGGTGACGGTGACTGAGGGATACGGATGAGTGATGTGGCAACTACCGATTGGGGTAAAGGTCATAGTGAGGGGGCTAGCCACGAGTGAATGGGGGGGAAGTACTGATAGCAGTTATGGGACATGACCATTTCGGGCAAGGTGGATGATGACATCAGGGGGTGATGCAGGTGTGTCAGTCCGTAGGAGGCGATGGGACTCGGGGGTGATAGATCGATGCCACGTATAGACAGGGGCCTGCCAGAGA
>JASDQU010346692.1:0-12382 GCA_032191745.1 Picea mariana
GATCTTATGATCTCGTTTTATACAAATATCACCAAGGTGACTTGTCCACAAATAAAGGGGTAAAACACAAGATTAGGGGTCAACAACCCTAATCTTTCCCCCTTTTCCAAAGTGATTCATTTAAAATTCACATTTGCACATAAGAAAACCTTAATTTTAGAAGGACGTCTCCCCTTTAGGGGACGTTTTGCCACTTTGAGGAAGTCGTTGGTGTTGGAGAAGCATAGGTAGGCCTCCAAAGGCCACATGTCAAGCCTCTAGTTGATCTCATCATAGTGAAGACCCTCTTCTCCTCAAAACGTCCAAGTGTAAATGAGTGCCACCTCACCACCAAGCCCTAACCCCCCTAGGTGACGTCATGTCTCTAGAAGTGACCCTTTTCCTCTCCTGGGCAAAACATTTGGCATGTGGGGACTAGGCTATGTTGTCCAAGTCATCTTTGAAGCCTTCCAAGTTTGATCTCTCTCATCGAGCATGCGGGCCCCTGGCATCCAACCTGTGGGCTTGTAGCCCCATGGAAGCCCAAGCTAGGTTTGTTCTCCCAAAACTATCCACCAGCTAGGTCCTCCAAAGACAAATGAGCACGCCCACCAAGGATCTCAAGTCATAACATCATTATAAGTGAATCCAATCAATAAATAAGCCATCTAAGCATGTGCATCAAAGATCACTATATCAAACAATTAATTGCTCAAAGACACTATACGACTTGTCAAGCTTGAATATGGGAGGGTTGACGAGGTGTCCTATTGGGTAGATCTTGCCCTAGGTCAAGGAGAGCTTCCAAGAGATCCCTCTTTAAGCCATGTAAAGTGGATGAAGTCATTGGGGTCAAGACTCAACGAGCACAGGGCTCATGACATACAAGGGGTCGTAGTGTCTCATTCATGGGTGCCTTTGTAGAGGGTGTGTGGTACCTTCATCCACAATGCACTTTTTCCAAGCCCATTATTTGCCTTTTATGTTTCTTTCTTTGTATTTTCTTTCATAATAGCATAAGGAGAGATTGAAGGTCACTGCCCTAGCGTGGTGACCAAATGATGGCAATGTCACCCACAAAAACCTAGTGGAAATGAGAAGGTTGGCTCGTGATGAGACCCCCTTTCTCTCAGCCATGCAACTGAGAGCCATTGCCTTGGTTTGGTGACCAAATGATGGCAATGTCATACCACTAGATATTCATGGACGTGATAGGTCGACTCGTGATGAGACCTCTTATCCTTCAACTAACCCTTTAAGCATTCTTTATTATATTGTGGGTCCCCTTTCCTCAAAGATAAGCGTTTTAATGCTTTCTTGGGTGATCCCTGGGCAAAGCATCTGGAAGGTTTAAACAAGGCTTTTATCTTTTACCCAACATCAACCCCTCTGGGCCTTCACCCCCTTCTTCCCATAGAATGAAGGACAACCCCTTCTTGGGTCAATACACCCTAAAATCCCAAGAGATAAGGAAATGGAGGGGAATAATGATGGAAAGTGGTAAGTATGGTCGGGAACGGTATGATGGCTCATTAAGGGAGTTCCTAGTAGCAAACCCATTCCCAAGGAAGACCACTTACTAGGGCACAATGTCAACCACCAAAGTGAAGCAGGGCAAAAGGCATAATGTCCAAGCATATATCATGAAATCTAGAGCAATCTAAGATACAACATAATCAAATGGCTTGAATATTGAAATGATGCTCACCACAATACTGACTTGTACCTCATGGAGCAAGGCCCACTGCCTTCTGGAAGCCAACTGATGTGGTGGATGCCATGTGCAAAACGATGACCATATGTGGTGGTGAGTGGGTTTTCCATCTGTGCAAAGGGTATTGTTGGTCATGTAGTCTATTGGCACTCCATATCTACAACCTAGGGGCCTCGAGATATAATATCCTTAGTTATCCACAAAATGGGTACAACAGTGTCCAATCATGTCAAAGTGCAATGCCCCATCCAACGCCTAACAAGCTCCAAGGCGTATTTTCCAAGATGTGGGCTTCATTCCCATCTAATAGCTAATATGGCCATATCTACAATATCTAAGCTCATATGTCCATTGTCCAAGGCCCAAGAGGTGTGGCAAGGGGCCTCAGGGCATGCCCGGTCATCCAAGGACCCAACACTCTGTGTAAAGTGTGCAACATCCTCTAAAAGATACATAACGTCATGAGTTTCATGATCAAAACGTCCTTCAAAGGACCATGTCAAGTGAACCATGGTCAAACAAATCCACAAAATCAGGTAAGATCAACAATCATGAGATACTAGAGTCATTAGACTCTTACAAAGTAAGCCATCATTTAATACAAAAGCAAAACAAGAATTCACATTAGGTATCTTCTTCAAACTCCACATTAGGTCAAGACTTCATGCAATTTGGCAAGTTTAGGTGTGGGAGGACCATCAAAAGACCATGTTAGGTGTGCCAGTACCCAAGTAGAAGGATAGCTCTCGAGAAGACCCATCAAAGTGTAAGTATGGTGAATGGAAACGTTTTGCGGTTACTTTATGGTGACAAAGTCATTAACATGCAAGGATCCATTTCCATAAGCGCCTTGAAGACGGAGTGCTTGTTGCTTGAGATACCCTTTCCTCGACAGTGTGTGTATTCCAAACCCCTTTCTTTCCTTTTGACAAAGTCAATAAACCTATGGATGAGGTGTACAAAAGATGATATACCCCTATCTTTGCAACAAATTTTAAACCAATCTTGCAAAAAGGATGGTAGAGAGAGTACAAATAATTTTACCAGAACATCCTCCCCTCCCAATTCTATCTCGCTTATATACCTCAAAAATTCGGCAATGTGAGGAATTCGGAGGCCCCCTTCAAATCTTGGAGGGTTGCTAGACCATTTTGTATCAAAACAAGTCAGGTATCCTTGAAGACTTTTGAAATCAATAGTCAGATACACTTGTTCCTAGGACGCCATGATCCCATAACTTGGAAATATCACGGAATTGAGAGTAAGGTGGCACCTAGGAAAAGGTTAGTGGAGTCGCCAGATAATTTTCTTAAAACTATCAAAGGGATGAGGGGATCACCCTCAGTGGAGTCGCCCGGTAAGCTTTGCAAAGTAAAGGCTTTTGAGGAAAGGCTTACCGAAAAGTGCCGTCTTGAGGAGAATTGACTCAGTGTTCCCCAGCAGCGGCGCCAAAATGTTATCGTGCAATTTGTACTTTGATAGAAGGAAAGGTAAAAGGAAAGCGAATTGGCGTAACTTGAGGTTATCCTATCATTGTCACCTCAATAGGATTCCTCTTTCTATTTAGGGTGGTAGGCCCAGGGGACACGTCCCCGGTGACCTAGGGGTTTGAGAACGCAAGGTCAAAATGGCTAATAAAAAATCCCCTCTCACAAGTCACCACCGATCAGAAAGTCTGGTTTTATAACCAATGAAATGATAATATATCAAAGTGTACCTGCCCGAAACAAAGCAACAAGAAACTATATATATTGCAAGTACAGCTTGTTGGTTAGCACTTTATAAAACCATAGACTTTCTCAAATAAAGCAATTGATTGATAATGATGAAGTAAACAGAAAATTATAACAGCAAATATTGATGAGGCAATACTTCACATTAAATGTCGTGAAATGGCTTCAAAATGACTAAGAATCATCCACCATTAAAATCATAATACTAGCATTTACTAGAAGCAAACAAGACAATGTATTAATCAGCCTTTTCAATTGTTTTTATAAGCTTTTAATGCTGCAATTAATGGCTGTAGCTTACTTTAGTAACAGCAACAATAATGTTAGTAGGTTAGGCTATTCTAGTGTTAGAAATAGTTAGTAGGAAGCTCAAGGAATAAGTTTTGATGGTTGTTTTGATCAACTACTCAAAAGAGAACTTAGACTAGTGCTTTAGGGAAAATGGAGTCAATGATGTGGCAGCAAATGTTGAAGAGAAATAATGATAATAGGAGAGTCAAAGACGAGAGATTGATAGATTGGAATGTTGGTAACCCAAGGCTCCAATTATCAAACCCTAGGGAAAACTAGCTACTAAGGTGTAGGTAACCCTAGGCCTTAGTAGATTTCCTCCCTCTTTAACTCAATGATGAAGCAAAAATCGGCTAAGATGAAGCAATGGATACTAAGGTGTTGCAATGGCAAGGCCCTCGCAAATGCTTTAAGAAAAATGGCCTTTTGACAAGATCTAGTAGCTGAAGGCTTTTAAAACTAGGACAATAACATGTGCTAGTCTTCCTAGGGTTTAATCAAGCAATTTCATAATCTTGAATGTAAATGCAAGATAACTAAGACTATAACCATTCAATTAAGAAGAATTGCAGAAATATCACTTACATATATCAAGAATCATCAAGAGAAACCCTAGTTAAACACATGCACCAAGAAACTTGCCAAATACTCCAAATTTAGCCTTCCTCAACAAGTGCGCCTAAAATTTCAGCCAAGAAACCCTAGATAGGGCGAAAATTTCAGTCCTCACAAGTGTGAGTGAAAGATGATGAATAATACATGGGCTTAAACCCTTATTTATACAATACTAATGACCAGAATTAGGTCAAAAAGGCCGACATGGCCAGTTACACATAATATCAAGTTTTTACATTAAATGTCATAAATAAACCCTAAATCAAGCTGTAAAGATGAAGTCATACCCTTTTAGGGTGACGTTAGGCCCTTTTAGGGCAACGTTGACCTCCTAGAGAAAACCGTTAGGCCTCCTTCGGCCTCAGGATCCTACCACACGTGCCACTTGGCACACAACTACCTCCAAAGTATCCAAAACGTTGGGTGACATCATGGGCCTTCCAAGGCTTGCATCAAGGTGAAAAGGGCAAAAGGGCAAGACCCCCTGGGTCCAGGCCTGCCAGGTTGTCCCTAGTGGAACGTCCACCTCTCTCTCCGGTGCAAACCCCTAATCTGTCTTTGCCCCTGGCTAGGGTCACAACATCCATCTGGTGGGATTTTATCCCTGTGGAGGTCTGAACTAATCATCTCCCCATATGTACCTGTCCATCGGGTGTGGCCCTACAACATCAATAAATATGCCCTGCATGGGCTCATAAGTCACAGGGATCATAACAATCTCAATCAATTCTAATCATCAAGTTATTTAAACATGTGCATGAAACCCCTTTTAACTGGACAAGTGCTCAAAGACGTTATGCAATTCTACAAGCCATGTTTGGAGGCGACACTAGGATGTCCTATTGGGCTACTGCTCATTGGATGTGGGATGTTTCCGAGTGAAGTGAAATCCAGGCCATGTAAGTGGATGAGGTGGTAAGAGATGTCTAGGCAATGGGTGCAGTGATAATCAGGGAAATGTATGGCTTACCTGTGGGTGCCTCTGAAGAGGGTGAGTTGCACCTTGTGATGGATGCAAATGTTTCTAAGACCATTGATGCCTTTTATCTTTTAATCTTATTTGTTTTTTTCTTTCAAGAAACTAGTTGGGGGACACTGCCATGGCGTGGTGACCAGCAGTGGCAATGTTACCCACAAGCATTTCACGAAAATGAGAAGGTTGGCTCGTGATGAGACCCCCTTTTTCTTGGCTATCCCACCAAGATCCACTATCCTGGCGTGGTGACCAGCTGAATGGTAGTGTCATACCGCTACATGCCCATGGACCTAATAGGTTGGCTAGTGATGATGTGATGTCTCGTCCCCAAGATTAGGCCAGCAGGGAGTGACTTAGTAGTCTATATGTTCACGTAGACTATAGTCAGGCACAAACAGGGAACCAGATGGAGAAATAAGGAGGAATTAAGGCTAAACGATAAATTAAGCCAAAATACTTAGGAAAAGTCACTTAAGCCTAAGTCAACGGAGAATTAGAATGAAAAGGTAATAAGGGGGCGACTTAATTGACAAATAAATCACTTAGGAGGAAAGGCGCCTAGGTTAAGTGATGTCAATGAAGAATTAGGTCGGGAAAGATATAAAGAGAGGAATTTGACCTAATTCCTCATTATGCATTGTTATGATTTGATGTTGAGACTTCCGAGAGGAGGAGGAGAGCCGACCTTACTGTTTTATGGATTTCTGGAGGAAACCACCACCATTGATCGGTTTCGGTGTTGAGAGACACACCCTAGCCCATCGGAGATACCATCCAGGTATTTCACCGTTCTTTTCAGGAGAGATTATTGTGGAGGGCACAGCTCAGCCAAGGAGGGCGCAAGTCATTTTGGAGATTCAGAGATCTGCAATAGACCGTGGTCCCGATTGCAGATTCATTCCGACCCAGTAGAGATCCAGCCAGGGCGCTTCCATTAAGACATTCATCATCAGATTCCGACAGTGGAATCTTGCAGATCGACCCATACAGCCATTTTGGGCGCAGTCATTCCGGACAGACGTTTGGCATTGCATGCAAGGGTTTCCTATCGGATCCGGCCAAACCCTTCCGACCCATTTCATCATTGGACAAGACGATCGTTTTGAGCTATATAGCAACAGATTCCGACGGTGGAATCCTTTGGGGCGCATTCAGTGCCCAAGGAGGGGCGCAAACCCCCCAGGGGTCCAGATCCAGTGCCGTAGAGGTCCGATCCGAGTTCCGTCAGACATTATTTCCAGTGTAGAGGCCAGGGCGCATTGATTGGAGCAGTTTCGAGCTCATTCTGACAGTGGATTCTTTAGATCGAGTTTTCCAGCTGGTAGTGGTTACCTTACTTCTTCGGGATCGCTCATTTTTGCCTATCTATCCGTGCATGCAGCAAATCTGCTGTCTTCTTGCGGTCACGGGTATTTCTTTTGTTATTTGATTGTGTTCCAGTACAAATCCATGNTAGTGGTTACCTTACTTCTTCGGGATCGCTCATTTTTGCCTATCTATCCGTGCATGCAGCAAATCTGCTGTCTTCTTGCGGTCACGGGTATTTCTTTTGTTATTTGATTGTATTCCAGTACAAATCCATGAGATCTGACTGACATCTAGACTCTATATTTCAGTAGGCTATTGTATTCCCATGCATGAACAATTATTATTCATGATATTGAGCAGTTGACATTCTATACTCTTGCATGCGTCTTTTTATGATTGTTAAACCTTCCTTATGCAACATGCACTTGTAATAAACGACATGCAACCATAATAACCAACATGCAAACACTATAACCGAAGAACATCTCAATTAACTAGCTAAAACGCATCCAGAAACCCCCAGTGTATCAGATCTGCACGCCAGAGCAGTAGAACAGTAGCAAATATCTTGATCAACCGGATCAGGGATATTTCAGATGAGACCCCCTATACTCCAACTAGGTCTTGATTTATTATTTTTTATGGGTCCCTCTGTTTCTTGTTGAGAAGCCTTTTATTGCTTTCTCGGGGATCCCTGGGCGAAGCATCTCAAGGTTTCATTCTTTTGGCTTTTATCTTTTGCCAGCTACTTTTACCCTTTGGGCCTTTAGCCCCTTCTTCCCACAAGGTAAGGTACAACCCTTGGATAGTTTGGCCAACCCAATGCCTGGATTAGTGTATGGGATGGATGAGGGGGAAAAAGATGAAAAGTGGTAAGTATGGTGGGAACGGACGATGACCTTACATGAATCCCCCCAGTGGCAACTCAAACCCTATGTGAACCAGCTTACTAGGGCAACCTGTCATTCCCCCCAAGTGTGGTCATGTGGAAAGGCATAAGGTTCAAGCACATGTTAGAAGCAAAAAGAATTAAATGCACATATTCAAATGTTTTGAGAATCAGAGTGACACATACCATGATACCCGGACTCGTTACCTCATGGAGCAAGACCCATTTCTGCTGCAGGACCAGGCCGATGTGATGGATGATGTTGTTGTTGACAAAGTGGAGGTGTTGAAGAAGAAAAGGATGGGCCCTCTAGGGCCATGCTCAAGTCGATCTGGCTCTCGGTACTCCATGTCTAGGACCTGTGAGCCTCGAGACATAATCTCCTTAGTTATCCCTAGGTTAGGGGATAACAAAACCATGGGCCTTTTTGTTGTACCTGTAATAGCCATTAGGGATGTTTAGTACACTACAGAAGGCCCCAGGATGGAAGTTGTTAAGTATGGGGGGGAGCGGTAAGTTATCCTTATCAAAGCTTCCTAGTAGTACCCTTGTTCCCCAAGAGTGACGACAATGGACTAGGATACAAATGATGGCCACCAAGGTGAAACAGGGCAAAAAGCATAACTTCCAAGCTTGTGATTCATTATCTGACTTCAAACCATGATCCTTACCTAAATGCCTAATATATTAAATATGACACTATATATGAAACAATGACTAGTGTACCTTATAATGTGTTGGACCACCATCATCCGACGAACCATGTTGATTAGGTGTGATGAGCGGTGTTGAATGAGGAGAGGGGCATCTGAGGGGTTGTTGGGATACTTCCTGTGAAAATGTTGATCGTCGTCATCGTCGGGATCATTGTCTCCATTGCAGGCCATGAGACATGATCTCCCTTAGTTACCCCTACGTGAGAGGGGGTAACAAACCCAAGAGTGATAACACTTATCTAAAGGATGATGATGATCCACCAAGGTGAAACAACGAAAAAAAACACAAATTTAGAGCATCATGATCCATTATCCAACTCAACCAATTATCACCAATATCATGACAAGTACATGAGACATTAACACCCAATATGAAGCAATGAAATAATGTACCTCATGTATGTCAAGCACCATAACCATCAAATGTGAGTGAGTTGAGCAAAATGTGGGAAGCATCTCTGGTCAATTGTATGTGGGGAACCATGGTATCATCTTGTGGAGTTGTTGTTTGTGATAAGAATCACAGCAGAAAAAATCTCCTCCAACTACCCTTGGATGTCAAGGGGTAACAATGACAGTGGTCCTTTCTTAGTTATACCAAATCCTCACTGGAGTTTTAGGACTTTATCTCAAGAAGTGCAGGTTTGTGTGATAACATGCCCTATATTGGATAGGCATTAGTGCCTTGTCCTCCATCACCCCATTATTTTGCTATGCTACCAAAAACAATGTTTTGCTAAGCTATCTCTTCACATCACCTTAAGCCTCATTGTCATAGCCTTAGTAATTCTACTTAGGGGTACCCCCCTTGTGTTGGAGAAGAGCCAACCTAAAGTGAGAGAGGGAATTACTAGGTGACAGTGGGTAGCCCCTCTAAGTTACCCTTGGGTTTTCACATTGTGCTTGGGACTTTTAAACATATAAGTGAGAGTTCAGAAGGTAACAGAGCGTAATGCAAGTATGATATTTATCAATGTATATTTGCATTAACTCAACAACCATAACGGTGCAAAAGGTATCCATCATACTACACTATTTTTATGTGTAACAGAAATGATAATTAATTTATACTCGAATTAAAACTCTTCATCAGTGGAGGATTGAACAGAAAAACTCACATGTCAGAACAAAAACTAAAAATATGTTATATATTTTGAACCATACTGACGATTGCAATCATGTTCAGTTTTATAAATGTCAGTTCAAATCACAAAATATCCTATTATGTTAGCTTTCATGACAAGTGAAGTAAAGTACAACTCTAAGGATTTTCATTAAGCATGCCTCAGTGATTATAACGAGACAGTAAAAGAATTTCAGATTAAAGGATCAAGTTAAAACTAAAGAAAGAAATCTGTACTTGCGAGTCATGTCCATAGAGATGTCTTACCACAGCCCCAAAAGTGTCATCAAAATCATCAACAGAAAAACAAATAGCTGGGTATGCTGGGAGCGTTTCAACAGCCTATAATAATTTACAAAGCACTGCAGTTAGACTTTAATTGTCCAAGAATCGGACCTTTGCAAAAAGAAGCATCAACAACATAACTCAGGAATAGAAGAAAGCCCAAAATCTCATGCCATTAGATGTATCGTAAACAAACTTCAATAAAATTAGCTATTGAAAAGACAAAATAAGCAAACCCATAACGCAATCACCTTCCTAGAATCCAGCCGAAAATTGACACGACTGGGTGATGCATACACAGTCTTTGTTACCTACAAGAGCAAACCAGATAAAAAATGAAACAGAAAAATGTTGGAAAACAAGCATGGAGGTGAGCTAAGAATAGCCCCAAAGTTATCTAATTCAGAAGAGCTTGACACATCGAAAGAAATAAAGTTCGAATCCAAATTTAGAATGGAGAAGTAGAATAGACTTGAATGAATTTTAGTTCTGTATCCCATCCATACCCTGGAAGTTCAATTTAGTAGACAGAAAGAGAAGGAAATTATATTAATATCCACTAATAACCAAATAGGTCAATGGGACTTGAAAATAATAGTAGAAAATAAGGATTGCATAAGGCATCTCCTCACTAAAGCAGAAATAAAGTAAATAAAGAGCATGATATCATATCAAAATGAAGGTAGATTAAGAATGAAAAAACTCTCTGCAAAAGAGTCTAGCCCTGAAGGTGAAGACAATAAAAACAAGCAACGCCATAGGATAGTCAGTCATATCACCAGCAAGAGGCTGAAATACAAGAGCTGCCCATAATCAGTGTCCTAATTTGAGGACCCTATAGATCCATCTATCACTGTGAAGACACCAATACTGAGCTTGTAAGCAACAAAACAATGACAATATGTATAACCCACATCCAGTGAGCAGAAAAAGCAGTTCAAGTATATAAAAACAGATATTTCGTGTTCAAAATCTGATCTCAAACACTCAGTCAATATTAGATTTCAACATCCTATAGTTATTCACCAATAAAGCAATGGAACCACATGCAATTTACTGGAACTATGAGCAGAAATACAAGTGAATAAGCAATCTGAAAATATAGCAGCAGAAATAACAATGAACAGTACACAAAATCACCACATTTGACACAAGAAATTTCTGGGCTATGCCCCTAGAAAAACCCACAAGGGGAAAACCAGTCAAGGAGATTTTCTTGTTATTGAGCTCATAGGAAAAATTCTGAGTTTATAACAGCAACATAATCAGCATTAAATACACAGCAACTTATCTCTCTAAATCTGCACAAAACACCTTGATTTCCGTGCCCAAACGGTCTTGATTTCTGTGCAACTATACAGACCTCTACAACAGAAATACAGTAGTATGGCCCTCAAACTTTGTGCCCAGATTTGACTGTATGGTAGAGTCCTCATCTGTACAGATTCCACCCAGCTTAACACCTTGGAAATCGTGCCAAACATTAACAGAAAGGCTGCCTCGATTTCTGTGCTTTAACTCAGCTGTACGGACAGCAATAAATGTTGTACGTCCCACCTTCAGCTGCTGTATGGTACAGGGATGTATTTGTTGAATTTAATGCAGCTGCAAGAGCCATTCTCCTGGAGGATGGCATAAGACCCTAGTTGTGGACTAGGGCCCTGTTGTCGTCCTAATGCACACTTGCAAACGTGAGCTAAGTCCTGCTCACTTAGTGTGCCCTCGGAGACACAATGTCTAAGTTTCAGCCCACACTGTCACCTTGACTGAAACTTCTTCCGTCTAGGCTTACTCCTAGGGAAGCCAAGGGGGGTAGTCCCTAAGTTGCTAAGTTAATTTTAAGTTAAATGTTCTAGGAGTGAATTTTAATTGATTAGAGGCTAAGGGGGAAAACTAGCCTAGGATGACAAGCAGCAATGCAGGTGCAAATCTAAGTCTAAATGTGAAGCAGCCCTTTCCCTAAGTCAACTAAAGACTAGTGCCTACGGTTGGGCAAGGGGTCAACTATGTTTTGGGGTGGTTCAATTACAAGAAGTATTACAGTTAAAACAAACTAAACTACCCCAAACCAAGATTATAACTATACAAAAGAATAATTAAGTGTTAGAAAGTTTATACAAGATTTACAAGTTATTTACCAAGATACATMAAATAGATACAAGATACACAAATGTACAAGATATACAAAAGATATAAACAATCCACACCCTAGGCCAAGCATGCCCCAAGTGGCACTTACTCCACTTGGACTGCCTTCACTGGCAACTAACCACTCGAGCACTCAAGGATCAAAGCAAGTGATGCCTCCCCAAGTGGGATACTCAATCACTTACTCTATCCACACCACAACAATGATTTATTAACAAGATATATCAAGATGATAGTCTAATAATCACATCAACATGAAAGATAGAGACCAATAGTTGCAAGAAAGAGATATAGCAATGAAATTATCACAAAGTGTGTTTGCCTATCGATACATCTACCTTCCCCCAAACATACACAATGTGATCTATGCAACTAATGTTCTTTCTTAAGTATTTTATTTCCCACCCCCTAACTAAATGTGTGTCTCAATTTCTAATTCCACCAAATAACTGCCCGGTGCTCAAGATACTGGGGCTACGAGTCCCCAGCCTAGCTTCCAAGGTCAGCCCGTCGCCACTGCAAGTAAGAAGTAGTCCAGACACGGGATCTCCCCAACGAAATCACGGGACGGTCCCCCGCCACTTCCGCCGGACTGTCCTTCAAAC
>JASDQU010346693.1:0-12382 GCA_032191745.1 Picea mariana
AATGTACATGCCTTATCTCTTTTTGCTATCACCAATGATCCTTTGGTGACCTTCCACACCTTATCTGTAAATATGGATATACAACCTTCACTCGCCAACTGCCCTATTGAAATTAGTTTTTTCCTTAGATCTGGAACATGTCTTACTTATTTCAACAACCATTGGTTTACATTGCTTTGCTTTATTTTTACCTTTCACATTCCAACAATTTTGCATGGTGCATCATCACACAAATGAACCAGTCCAAAATCACCTTGAACATAATCTAGAAAATTTTTCCTATGGGGTGTGGCATGAAATGAAGCCCCTGAATCTACTGGCCAAGACTCAGAAATATTATCTATAGACAGAATCAAAGATTCTTGTAACACATCAACTTTTACATTTTCTTCCTGATTTTTCTGTTGTTGTCCATCTCTTTGTTTCTTTGGAGATCTGTAGTATTTCTTCAGATGTCTTTTCTTCCCACAATTCCAACACTCTATCTTTCCAAATATGGATTTGTATTTTCCCTTCCTATAACTCTCGCGGTTCCCTGATCCCTTTCCTCTATCCTTTTGTCTTCCCTTGTTCTCCATGTTTAATGCATTACCTGATGTCTCACTTGTGCTTTTCTGTCGCATTTCCTCACTAAGGATAACACCAACAACATCATCAAATTTTAAAGTGTTTGAACCAGAGATAGAGTTACTTACAACCATGACCAAGTTGTTCCAACTTTCTAGAAATGAGCAAAAGATTAGAAGAGCCCTGACCTCATCATCAAAGTCCACTTTTACAGAAATTTGTTGATTAGTAACCATATTAAATTCATTTAAATGATCTGCAACAGACCCACCTTCTGACATCTTCATATTAAATAATATATTCATTAGAAATACCTTATTGGACGTTGAGGGTTTTTCATACAGTTTAGCCAATGCATCCATTAGCTCCTTCGTTGTATTTTATTTCGAAATATTGAAAGGCACTGACATTTCCAGGCTCCACCGTATCGTTCCTAGTGCCTTTCTGTCAAGAACCTCCCATTCTTCATCCTCCATGGCCGTCGACTTATTTTCTATTCCCCCCAATGGTAGGAATATATCATTTTGATATAAATAATATTGTATCTGCATCTTCCATAATTTCTAGTTTTGGCCATTCAATTTCTCAACCCTAAACTTTCCATCTTCCACAATTTCTCTAACTCGAACCAGGAACCCTCTTTTCCTGTGAGTTAACTTTCGCTCTGATACCAATTTTTAGAAAAACAAGATCGTGGAGCAATAAAATAAAACAAATGTGGAAATAAAACACAGAATATACACAATACAATAGAGACACATATATATGTGGTTGCCCAGTGTGGTCTACGTCCACCATAGAAATTTCTAGGTCCTTCCTTTATTATTATCCAACAAATGAAGGGATACAACCTACAAAAAACCCGTTGTAACATCCTCTTCTTTCTCTCATAGACTCCTTTGTCAGAATACAATATTTGCAATGATACATAGCCGCAATACATTTCCCTCATAAAAGAGGATTTCCTTATAAGAAAAAAAAAACCCTAACATAACTTCTACCGTCAGATCTGTGGCCTTATAATGAACTGTCCATATTTACTATGAAATTACAATATACATTTACAAGGCAATTTTTCCTTTGGGGGCTTCACCCTCAAACTCCCGCTAGGGGCCTGCTTTCCCTCAGACCCCGCAGAGGGGGTAACCCCCCTCTACACTCCCCCGCATGGAGGAGTGTACATTCTTCCGGGGTGTAAAGTCTTCATGGGGTATAAACATGGCTGAAAACAATGACCTCTAAATCAGGAAGATAATCAGGATCCACAACCAACATGCACATGGTTACACCTAATGTGGACCTTTTCTAGGGCCTCATCACCACTAGAATATACTAGTACCTACACGCCCATGGGACCTTCTTTTTCCAATAGATTATGAAGATCAACCATAGTTAGAATTTCAACACTCCCTCTCAATGAGGAAGGAATTCTCCAAGCATATATTGTATTGTTCTTGGTATTCCTCTATCATATAAAATTTTCTCCATGAGCCTCATTAGCTATGTTGATGATCCATCTCCACAAACTTGTGTGTAGCATATCGGGTCATTATTGTCCCATGACAAGAATCAATACCATATTGGAGCCACATTCACCTCATTATCAAATGATCATGATTGATCCTAGAATGTCCACATTCCCACATGATCATGAGCATTTTTGGAATGATCAAGATTAGTCCTAGAATGTACATATTCCCATAGGATCAGTTCATGAATGTATTTAGTTTGATTCTATCAGACTCATGGAATTGTACCTCAAGCATCTTGAGTATTCGGTCCGTCAAAGACTACGTTGGGGCACATATACTCTAGATGTAGATGTTCCCTAAGCATTGGCCCAATGCTTATCAAAGCCACTCACCTCTACAAGTATACACTTGTAAGTGAGTTTTCTCTAAGAGAATGATGCCCAATGCAAGTCACATGCACTGGAGGAGTCCTCAGTCCATAGAGAACTACATAGATTCATTCCATTGAATACTATATTAGGCATCGAGTCTTCAGTTCGTCGAAGACTATACCAAGGTCCCAAGACTTCATTCCATCGAAGACTACCCTAGGATAATTTCCACATGGTAAAGTCATTATGACCAATACTAGAATATTTCTCTGAAACTTTCCTCCTGGAGATCTACCAGCAACTCAAATATTCAGTCCATCGAATATTACATCGAGTCCATTCCCACAGGTATGTTTGATCAATCTTGGAATGTCTTCTTGATGATGCAATCATCAACACTCCCCGAAGGAAACATTTGCATTCATTCCAAGCTTGTCCTTGACATAGGCTTGGTGAAAATTTTTAGTTGTATGCTCATCCATGGATATGTGTTGGAGCCTCACTGCTCCCTCTTACACCATGTCTTTTACAAAGTCCTGCAAGATCCTTCAGAATCCACCCTGCTTCATGATTTGCGTCACTAGTTGCGATATATGAGTGCTACAGATATCTACTTCATGTCTCAAACTAGAGACTATCTAATATGTTTCCTTATGAAACCATCACTATATCCCCCTCTTATAGCTATCACTAGTTTCATGCCTCCTTCCCAAACAAGAAACAAGAACAACAACATTTCCATGGAAACCTCCATGGAATTTAACAAGATAAATTTCCAGGAACAAAAAACAAAACAAGAATATCTCCTCGAGGGGAGATCAACAAAAGCATATCTAGTATTTAAGTGGTTAGTATAATCATCATAACTTCAATATTTCAAGATGCAATATACGATGACAATAATGCTATAACATCTAGAGATATATCAAAGCATTCAAACCTGGAGGGTGCGTTGTTCCTCTGGATGTGTTGGATCTATGATCCCTCTGGATCTATGATTTCTACTTGGACAAAAAGATCCCTTATCCTACAAGCACCCTCAATATATTGATACATTTTAAACATATACAAGTACATACCTATGACAGCAGTGATAAGTGGTGGAAAACAATGACAAGCAGTGGCACCATTAGTAGCAATAAGCAACAAAAAACCCAACAAGAAAGTGATCCAACTTGCAGTCTGAAGGTAGTTGATGATGATCTAGGGTAGGGAGCACCTGTTGGTGAATGAATTAGGCCAAACAACCTAGGTAAAGGTGCTCAACGATTTTGAAAAAATAAAATTGTGCAACGGCAAGGTACTGCGGCAATATAGCAGCAAATTGCAGTGACGAACTACAGCAACAAGGTAAATCTCACGATATTCCTTCCAACAATTAGACTATTCTATAGGAAACCAAGATCTAATACCATGTTGAATTTTTGTAATTATGTTAGCATTAGATTTACCATAGAAATGTGAACTTCTTTTGTATGCTCATTTCTCCATAGGTTATGTTACACCATCGCCACCCAACCATAGGCACCTACTTGTACCACCCTCGGGAATAAAATATACATCTTGGGAAACTCTTCTATACAAGGGGAGAAAACCCAAAAAACATTCTTATAGAGAATATCCTTGCGAATATGAAATAACCAAGAAATAGCTCTATCCACTAGAGCAAACCACAAGAAGAATCCCATCAACATAGATGCAACACAGCCTAGCTAGAGCGCTATGGTGTCTAGCCTCCACTAGCACACCACCAAGAGATAACCAACTATGCAATTGTAACTCACTGTAGCCAGAGCGATAGAGTGGCTCTACCAATACATCACCAAGACAAACCAACAATCCAACTGCAGCTCTCTCTAGCCAGAGCGCTAGAGTAGCTGGCCTCCACCAACACATCACTAAGACCAAAAGTGATAGACCCTCCATATGTGCCCTTCTTCCTTCTACAACTGCAATTCTCTCCACCCAAATTACATTATAGATCAATGAGTGAGTGTATAGAATTAGGAAGGTGTCTCCCTTATTTATACTAATTTTTCCAGGGACTTTTCTGGCAGGGCCGACCTGACTTTTTGGAAATTATATTTTATGTTTATATTTTTTGTCAAGCTCGACTTGAATTCTGGAGAAATATAATTCTTATTTATTATTTGTTTTTATGTCAACTAGGATATTCTTGAGTTATTGACATCTTCATCGATAAGAAAGGTTATCCTGAAGGTGAATACCTCTCACAGCTACCAGAAACATCGACAATTTTTACGTAAAAATGCATCAACAAACAATTTAATTGAAAAACTACATATGAAAACTTCCGTAATTAAAATTTCCCAAAGGTTGTACTTTGTGAAGGAAGTCACACTTCGATGTCTCTCATGATTTTTCACATGGACTCGATAATCTACCACTTCCTCAGTGCACTTCCTCGCATCCCCTCCTCCTTGGGCCACTCGACTTTCTCCAAGATATTTTACTCGTCATTCTTGTAGCCATAATATGAATAGCATTAATTTGCTTGTAAATCGCATGCCTACACCTCCTCTTCCTTGATGCGAGGGGAATTGTCGAATATCTCTTTGAATATGTGGAGGAATTTTGTATCACTGAAGTATCTATCATAGGGTCCCTTGTCGGTAGCACTAGGCACATCAAATCCATTCCCATCCATGTCCATCATCTTGGCCCCTAATTTGGCATAATTAGGAATAACAAGCTCTACCATTAGAGTTTCCCATTTCCTCTTTTCCCTATTCAGCAAGAAAGGGCCCTAGTGGATGTCTTAATTGTAATAGTGTGTCGATCTCAAGAATGATCGAAGGTCCATATTGTATATTTAATAGAAGTTAAGAAGCACATTGGGAAAAGAAATCAATGATCCATAAGCTTTGTCAGCATTCCTTATCACTAAATATTAAGCATTTCCTTGGCCTTGGCCTGGTACTCCATGAGATCCTAACTTGTGTACTTACTAAGAAGCTCATTGTGTTTCTTCTTCTCCATAACCATGCACTTGATTTCTTTTTCATCTAGAAGGGGCACATGGGAAACAAAATATCGCTCTCTTTGTTGTTGGTTTCCCTTGTCCTAATCTTCCATTTCTTCCGCTACATCATCCTCCTCCTCGAATAGGACTGGATTAATGGAAATGACCTCCCTACTCTTGATCGTCAAATTGGCCTCCTTATATATAGACTCGATCCTCTGCCACTCCCTCAATGCTTTGGGATGAATTTTCTCCTCTATGAACCACTAGAATTTCTCCAAGATACCGTTATCACCATCTCTATCACCATAATAACTGGTGTTAACTCACTTGTAAATCACATACATATACCTCCTCTTATTTTCCTCGTGGGGCTTATCAAATAGCTGTTTGACTTCAAGGAGGAATTTCCCATCCACACTTGTACAATTGGTTTTTAGAAGATTGTAACATGCCATCTTCCAAAAATCAATTATACAAGTGCAGCTGGGAAATTTCTCCTTGATGTCAAATAGTTATTCAATAAGCCCCATGAGGTGAAGAAGAGGAGGTATAGGTATGCAATTTACAAGTGAATTGGCGCTAGTTATTATGGCAATCAGGATTATGCGAACAATATCTTGGAGAAAGTCGAGTAGCCCATGGAGGAGGAGATCCGGGCTAGAGCATTGAGAGAGTGGAAGAAGATCGAGTCTATATAGAGGAAGGCTAGGTTGAAAATAAAGAGCGGAGAGGTATAGGTTATCATTAATCTAGTCCTATTCAAGGAATATGAGGATGTGGCGAAAGAAATGGGAGATCAAGACAAGGGAAACCAAGAGAGAGAGACAAAGAGAGTGTGTTTCCCTTGTTCCTCTTCTGGATGAGAAAGAAATCAAGTGCATGGTTGTGGAGAAGAAGAAACATGATGAGATTTTCAGTAAGTACACAGGTGAGGATCTCATGGAGGAGCAGAAAAAGGACAAGGAAATTCTTAATATTTAGTGATAAGGCATGCTAACAAAGCTTATGGATCATCGATTGTTTTTCCAAATGTTCTTCTTAACTTCTATTAAACATACAATATGGACCTTAGTTCATTCTTGATATTGACACACTTTTATAATTAAGACATCCACTAGGGCCCTTTCATTTTGAACATGTAAAAGGGGCAATGGGAAGCTTTGATTGTATAGCTTGGCAATCCTAATTATGCCAAAGTAGAAGCCAAGATGACGGACTTGGAAGGGAAGGAATTTGATGTGCCTAGTTCCACTGGAAAGGGCCCCAATTATAGATACATTGGGGCTATTAAATTCCTCCTCATCCTTAAAGCGTTATTCTATAATCCCCCTCGAGGAAAAAAAGAGGAGGTGTAGGTATGCGATCTACAAGAAAATTGATACCAACTCATATTATGGCTGCAAGAATGATGAGGATGGTATCTTGGAGAAATTGGAGTGGTCCACGGAAGAGGAGATGTGAGGTAGAGCACTGAGGAAGTGACAATGGATCAATTCCATACATTAAATTATAAAAGGCACTGAAGAGTGACTTCTGTTTTTTCCTCCACAAAGAAAATCCTCCACAAAATTTGATTGTGTAGGTTTTCATATGTAGTTTGTGAATTAAATTATTTTTCTTTTGGCTACTACTTCTATTGTTCTTGGTGTCGTCATCATATTTGATTCACATAAAGTCCTTTTTAGGCATATATATATGTAGAGAGAGATAAAACGAATTTAAAATATAAAACACAAACATATATAACTAATTTTTTTGTATCTAAAACTAAAATTGGTTTCTGTTTGAAAACAAAAAGTGAAAAATAAATCGATGTTATTATCAACTTCATATGCACCACTTTCAATGCTCCATATCAGACATAAGGCATCGAGCAAAGATGTGTTAAATTTAGCGCACTGGAGTGCCATTGTTAGTTGAGCACCGATATCTATAGTGGTGGGTTGTGATAAATAACACATCAGTTAAGGGTTGTCATACAAAACGACCCATGATACAATTTCACATATGAATTGTGCAACTCAAGGTGATTTGTTCTACAAAACACACCACTTTAGTAGAATTTGTTAATGATAAACCAAATGGTGCACTTGGCTATATGAAACGCATTGGCTCTCTATGTTCCTTCGAGCATTGAATGATTTTTAACGGTGCATTTCCTTTTCTGACGCATCGATATGGGCACATTATAAATGATGCAATGCAATGATATTTTTAAAATATTTCTTGTTGTATCTCACTTAACCGCATTAGTGAATTTCGGTTAACAAAATGAACCAACACTCATATTTTTCTTTGTATGTGTCGATACTAGTGTGTTTTTTTTAGAACACACTAGTAATGGGGCATCCCCTAAAACAAACCGATATGGTAAATTCTTATGTATTTTTCGTGTTGTGTTGTAGTACACATTATCAGTAGGTTGTATTTGTTTGACACACCGTGAAGGAATTTTTTATTTTCAAAAGTTGGGCGATGAGTGCAAGTAATAGAATGCGTTGGTGTATTTATCTCAATCAACGCACTTCCTAGTATCTTAGTGGTACTTGATAATTTGTGAAAATTCATCCTGGCACCGATTTCTTTATAGTACTAGTGCATTGTTTTGACATAGGTGCACAGACGGGTTAAATTATTTTATATAAGCTTAAGTATTGTGATGTGTTGATATAATAGTACCTATGCTACCATGTTATTGGAGCACTGGTGTTTTGTTTAACGATGTGTTTTTTTGTTGAGAGCACCGGTCATGGGTTGTCCAACAAAATGTCATGCAACACCAGTTCATTTTTTAACATAAATGCACCATCGACAAAATTGTTATGGAATGTAAACATGACGATGGGTTTTTTCTAACTGATAGCCTCGGTGCAATATGGTTTCCATATCATTTCCATGATCTTTAATGGAGCATCATATAGTATAACGCACAGGTGTGATTGTTGGCACTATGGGAAACACTCCATTATATTGATTTATTGAAAATTAAGCAGTGCGATATGTTACTGTTGGTACATAGTGGGAAGTGGCATGCAGTGGGTAGACCCAGGGTTCAACATTAATTCACCAACAAATCCTAAGATATGTACCCTTTCAATATCACCCACAAGCAGGTGAAGTCTCACCTGAGGTACCTATCGGGACTGCAGGAACCCATTCTACGTAGTCATGAAGGGAATGGAAACCATTTTAGCATTCATTCTTAAAATTCATTCAACATTGATTCATTGGTATCTTCATCACCCATGCCCTCATATGGTTCATTTCTGATTACAATTTTCTATTCTCTACCATTCTTTCCATCATATCTTCTGGTGTTAATGCACTCATCAATTCCTTAAACTTATGTGCCTTGTCCTATGTAGCCTATATCTTATGCCCAATTTCCTGTTGTTCCATGTCTTCTATTAGCTAAGTCCATATTATCATTCTTTTGCGTATATCTTGGCACACTCTACTTACAGAATTTTTATGTTCTGGATGGTTGTTGTCACCTTCTTCTCCCTTTGGTCCCTTTCCTCTAATGGAGTGCTCAATATCTGGCGCGCTTCTAAATCAGTAATCTTTGTGTGGAAACCTTGAAGGGATTCACTAATATTTGTCACATGTTCTTCTAACGGGGCATCGTCCTCCCTAGGCATTTCTGGAATAATATTATAAACCCCTTGGACCACTTGTTCCACTCCCTCTATCCTCTATGTGGCCTCATCCTGCTCCAGCCTAAGTTGATGATATTATTCTTGTAGCACATCCTTATCTACGACTACCTTTGTCAACTCCATCGATGTTGACATCACATGCAATTTTATTTTATGCATCATGCTCATCTACAAACCATGTAACACTTCTACCGAAAACTGATATAGCACCAATTCAATATGACTAAGTGCCTTTGCATGCTCCTATAATTCTAACGTAGGGAACTCTAAAGCTCTCACTACTATCTTCATCACCCGTTTCTCTCCTAATGTCACATATGGGTGATATGGCATCTATTGTGCCTATGTTGTGTTTTTTGTGCTCTCCATTGGCTCTTGTTTGCCTATTCTGACTTGTGCAATCCTGGTGATCTCCAAAATCTGTCGCAAAGTGATAATATGCACTTGCACATCCAAGTAACCTTCTTATTTATTCTGCATTTATTTGTCAAAAGCCTCCTCCATAACCTCTTTCACTTGATCCACAATATTTTCTATTTCATCCTCCGATGGGGCCTAGATGGTCACTTTCTTGTTTTCTTTCCTATTCTTTCATTGCAGTATTGATCTTTCCGTATCCTATTCATTTTGCTTCTCTCCCACTTGTGGTACTGTTTTATGTTTTCCTCCTACACCATTTCCTTCCCCTTCATGTTCTTCTTCTTCTTCTTCATCTTCTACTTCTTCTATTTCTATTTCTTGTTTCTTTGGCTACTTCATTTCTGGTACTGGAGTTTTCCATTCATCCTCTCATTCTTCTATGATTTGTCCCATGTCAACCTCTGTTAACTTGTATCTACACGACATCCACTACTGCTTTGGGTCCTTCTTTTCTTGAATGTACATATCATTTCTTTTGGATTTGAAGCATGCAATCCCCTTATATGCTTCTACTACTTGCGGTAGTATGCATGGTGTATCCTGAATATTCACCTAAATTACTTCCTTATATACATAGAACTTAATGGTTTTTCTAACCGCCTCTCCTTGTCTGCAGTATTCCACAAGTTTACATATCTCGCTACTAAACATGGTTTCTTCGCATCTCCTAAAAATTGAGTGCCCTCAGGCTCCCTCCAAGCAACTAATGTTATCAGTATTAACAACCAGGAATAATGAAATTCCATACCTTTGTCTTGGGCTTCCCTACAATATATCAACAATTGGTTCAATATGAATGTTTCCCATCTCATTTTAACTCCCGCGACACACTTCTCAGATGTCACTATCACACATGTCGGTACCTGATCCTTGAAACATTTCCTCAACAACTTGTAGGACAACACCTAAATCGTGAACCAAACTATATCGTCATTTATTCTTGCAACATTCATACCATGCACACCTCTGAATGTGTCATACTTGTCCTTCATTCTTTCTACCAATGTTTTCTCCTTTGTCTTTCTTGTGAATAATGGTGATGAGTCTTCCCCTTTTGATGGAAACCCAGTTATCTGCGCAATCAATTTTGTGTCTATGGATACAAATATATCTAACCATATAAATCATCTTTGCACAACACTAAGTAATAAATTGACACAAATATTTATCTCCGTGCTCTTGCCAAAATGTGGAATATCAAAAAGATTCAGAATACATGTTTTTTATATCTCTGTTACCCATTCATATGGCTCTACTATGATTTCTTGTGAATATGGGGTGAGTCATATGCTTCTGTACTTATCTAGATCCAATTATGGAAACTTCTTCACATCTGTCAATTTGTGGTATGCATACCTCAGGCTTCCTACTACACTGAGCATATCTTTCTCAATGATCACACCTTGTGGAATTTCTAGCTTGACGAGTTCATACTTTGGCTCTTTTGTAACTTCACCTTCTTTTTTGTTGACTTCCTTGGTGGTACATAATCCCTTGCATAGTGAACCGGGGTTGACCTTGACGTTGATTCTCCCAATTTTTCCTTGGTCACAGGTATCGATGTCTTCATAGTGCATTGTTTCTTTGGTTGTGACAAATCTTCCCCTGTCTTAGGTGATGCCATTTCTCTCTACAACTACTCACTTAGAAACTAACTTCGTCGGATTTGTCTATGTTGACTCGACTCTCTTCTCTCACTACTCTTTATGTAGACTCAAATGATGATATCTTATTTTTGTCGACCCTTCAACTACTTTTCTCACTTGTCTCCATTTGTTTCTAGTCTCCACGCCCAAACCTATAGTCTAATCCAACTTGTACTTCACATTCAATTCTTTCCATACTATGCAATAAATTTGGCTTATTTTGTGGATCATGGTCGAGATCTTGCCAATCTGTCATAGTCTCATTGTCACTTTCCACTTATTACTATGTGTCTCCACTACTTCGTCATTATGATCGATATTTAATCATTTTCCTATCATGTATTCTCTTTAATTTGTTTCCCTCCCTCTGCGCAAATCTCTATCGCAACTAAATATTCCTTCATGCGCACAGTTCCTTATTCTTTCAACATCTCTGTGACATTTCCTAGATTTATCTCCTTAGTCCTTTATCCTTATGTATCACTTCACCCTTCAAATTATTTTATTGATTTTCTAATTTTCTTCTTCTTTTTCTTCTATGATACACTATAATACAAGTACTATGGTACACTTACTATGTGCTATGAATAGTGCATGGAAGTACGATTGTCCCTATACAGTTTCATCTAAATATTGTTAACTAGTCCTTCCACAAATTCTCCATTCAGTTTCTCCAGTTGAAAAGCACCTGCATCTATCACAAACCTAATCACATATGGACCTAACCAATGCATCTAGAACTTTCTCGGGTCCTGCAAAAACTAGTTTTCATAAAGTTATACTAAGTCTCCTTTCTGGAACTTCTTCTATTTAATGTGCCTCTCATGCCATGCCTTCCCACATGCTTTCTGAACTTGCTGATGGAAACTTGGGAGAAACCATTCCTCTTCCATCTCTACTATTTCTGACAATCTCTTCTTCACTGTGCCAGAATTTGTAAGTTCTACCATCATAGCAATACGCAAAATTGGTACTATGAATTCCATAGGCATATTCATAGCTTCTTGGCCATACACTAGTCTGAATGGGGTTTGTCTAGTCAACTTCTTACTTGTATTCCTATACGACCATAACACTATTGGAATTATCAAGTCTAATTCGTCTCGGCTTACATTACACACCTTCCATTAGTTTGTGTTATAGTATCTTATTGAATGCTTCAACTATTCCATTTTCTTGAGGATGATACAATGTACTCTTCTGATGATGAATCCAAAAATCCTATATCAATGCTACAATTTTCCTATTCAGAAAATGAGTT
>JASDQU010346694.1:983-12206 GCA_032191745.1 Picea mariana
GTGTTTATATTTTGCTGAATCAAAACCCTAGGTGACAAGCACATTTAATTGGTCCTTGTCTCATGTCCCCTGATAGAGAAATTTTCACCCATTTAAAAAGGAAGAAAGAGCCTAGCCATAGCTACACTCTCATTTCTTCTTCTCCCTGAGCTAGTCGTACTTTCCAGAGGTCAAGAAGGAGGAGACGTCCCAGGCCTAGGTTATCTACACCTTGGGCCGTTTTTCTTCTAGGGTTTGATGATAGAGCCTTGTTGTAGCAACACTCTCCCTCATTGCACTCTCTTGTCTTGATTTATCTTTCATGCTAGCCGTTTTGCCAAGTCAACCTAAGGAAGGAGGAGAGAGCACGAGGCCTTGCTTTAGCAACACCAGAGTGAGCCTCTCTCCCCTAGGGATTTGATTCTGAGGCCCTGCCATAGCAGCACTTCAGAACTCTTCCCTCTAGTCCTTAGCCATCCTCCTTCAACCCTTGCGTCCTCTACTAAATTGACTCCATTAACCCCAAGGCACTGATCTTAGACCTCCAGCGTTGAAGTGGAATTGGATCTAAAACACTCTCAAACCTTCTTAAATTGAAACCCTAACTACATTAACCCTAACCTACTAACCCTAAGTTGTTGACGTCATCTTTGGTTATTTCATCTTTGATGCAGCAACGTCTTGTTTTCAAGAGTAATTGAATGGTGGTCTAGGCATTAATTGAATGAAGTGTTGATTGGTTACCTTGAATGCCACATTGTTCCAATATTTATTGGTGGAGTGTCATATCTTTTATTGTTATTTATAAACATTGACTTCGTCAACATTTATTGCTATATTGCTCATATACATTTATCAGATAGTCTTATGAAGTACTAACCCTTTGAAATATAGCTTGCATATATTAGTTTGTTGTTGCTTTATTCCAGGCAGGTGTTCTTCATTGGGGATTTACTTTATTATTGGCTGTTTAGCAGGGACTATCTTTTGGGTGGTGATTTGTGAAAGGGGAATTTGTCCTTGTCCTTTATTCCTTGCCCTTTCAAAACTCCAAGTCACCGGGGATGTCTCCCCTGGGCTTAGCCTCCCTAAAGAGAAAGAACCTACCTATCGTCGTGACATTGGGTGGGATAGGTTCCTGTTACGCCAGTTTGGCCTTCTACCTTATAGCCTTTACTCCTAGCTACAAACTGTGCGATAACAATGCCCATGGATCTAATAGGCTAGCTCATGATGAGACCTCTTAACCACCAACTAGGTCTTGATTTTTATTTTATTTTACGGGTCCCCCCCTTTTTCTTGCTGAGAAGTCTTTTATTTCTTTCTCGGGGATCCCTAGGCGAAGCATCTCAAGGTTTCATCATGGATTTTAACTTTTGCCAGCTACTTTTACCCTCTGGGCCTTTAGACCCTTCTTCCCACAAGGCAAGGTACAACCCTTACTAGCTTGGCAAACCCAATGCACAAACCAATGTAGGGGATAGATGAGAGGGAATATGATCAAAAGTGATAAGTATGGAAGGAATAGACGATGACCTTTCACAGACCCACCCAGTGGCAACTCATCCCTAAGGGAACCAACTTACTAGGGCACTTTGTCATCCCCCCCAGGTATGGACAAGTTAAAAGGCATAATTTCCAGGCAAACGTCATGAAACAAAAGAGAATTCAATGCACATATTTAAATGTTTTGAGAATAAGAGTGACACATACAATGATACCCGGACTCATTACCTCATGGAGCAAGACCCACTGCTACTTCAGAACCAGGCCGATGGGATGGATGTTGTTGTTGTTGATAGATGGGAGGCGCTAAAGAAAATATAGGCCCTCTAGGGCCAAGCTCAAGTCAATATGGCTCTCGGTGTTAAAATAATGTAACTGCAAAGTGTATTCTTATTATTATTATTGCAGATTGATCATGTCGGTTATTATAAAGGACCAAATCCCATTTTGCGGATTGGTCAAAAGATAATTGTAATAGGCAAAATAAGAAGCCAGCCCCAGAAGATATTAAAGAGGCCCCGAAATATAATAAAGGTGGTTTTAACCACCCAGTTGGAGAAGTCGGCCCTGCCAATGAAGAGACACTTCACACGTGCCAATCTTGTATAAATAAAGAGGTTAGCGCCTCACTTAGACACACAACTCACTTGCTCATTGAGAGACAAGTTTCCGATCTGCAATTAGAGAAGAAGGAGAGAGAGTGGCGCATCTTTGGGAGAGGATCTTCTCTATTAGTTTGAGTTATCTCTTGGCATTGTATTGGCTATCTATAATAAGGAAGTTTTGTTGGGTTTTCTTCCCCTAGAGGGTTTCCCAGGATAAATGTTGTGTCTCTTGTGATTGTGTATTTCTCAGTGATCTTGTATTATGCTATTGTTATCTATTGAATGCAAAGAACTATAATAATGGCTTAAACATTAACACTCGGTACTCCATGTCTAGGACCTGTGGGCCTCAAGACATAATCTCCTTAGTTATCCCTAGGATAGGGGATAACATCTGGCTCCAAGTCGGGGACATGTGCTCAATGTAGAGCGCATGAGAACCTCAGTATCTCTGGCATGACCTAGAACCTGCTAGATCTCAACAAAAATGATCAGTAATCTCTTGGGGTGGTGATATCACCCCTGGCTCATATATAATAAAATGAAATACAAATAAGCAATCATATGTACAAATGGAAATACAACTACTCTAGCATGATATGCAGATGCTATATACAATGAATGCAAATGCCTACCTACTTACCTGTACTTACCTGCCATGCTGCTGGCGGGTAGTAACGCTTGATGTGTATAGCGTTCACAGGTAGCTTCAAAGCTTCTCCTTCTAGGGTTGCCAAATTAAACGAGTTTTCTCTTGCCTGACTCATGATCTTGTAGGGACCTGTCCATACTCCATCCAATTTCTTGTGCATACCAGGTTTCTCCCTTCTTTTGTCCCATAACAACACTAAGTCTCCTTCAGTGAAATCCCTTTCCTTTGCCTTGTGATCAAAGGTGTTCTTGAATTTCTCCTGGTTTCTTGCCATTTGGCTKAGGGCAACCCTCCTAGATTCATCCAACTCTACTAACTAGTTAATTCWCCCTTGGATTGCTTGTCCCTCAGTGGTGTATTGTTGAGAAAAATGGAGGATAGGGATTTGGAGATTCACAGACAGTTTGGCTTCTAACACATATACTAGTTCAAACGGGGTCTTTCCTGTTGAGGTTTTTGTTGTTATTCGATCTGCTCACAAGGCATACTTGATTTTGCTSTCCCAATACCTTTTGTTCTCTCCCACAACCTYCTTAATGATGTTCATAAGGTTCTTATTGCTTGATTCTCCCAACGCATTCCCTTGTGGGTAATAGTTCGAGGAATGAGATAGAATAATGCCATATTTGAAACAAAATTTTGCTAATGCAAGAGAGCTGAAGGCTTTGGCATTGTCAGTGGTAATCTTGGATGGGACCCCAAATCTTGTTATGATTCTTTCCTCCAAAAAGTTCATGACTACTTCCTYAGTGGMTTTCTTTRWGGGAATAGATTCTACCCACCTRGTAAAATAATCKGTGGCTGTCAAAATCCATCGGTAAYCGTTACTCGAATTGTCTTTAAACTCTCCAATAAAGTCTAATCCCCACTGTTGAAAAGGAGCTTCTACTACCACAGGTTTCAAAGGTTATGCCAGGAGCTTTTGTTTACCATTAAAGTATTGGCAAGGCTGGCATGATCGAACATATCGGTGAGTATCAGCGAACAATGTTGGCCAGTAATATCCATCTCTTAAGATCTTGTGTGCGGTAGTATGGGCAGCGAAGTGTCCACCACAATGCCCTGAGTGTAATTCTTTCAACAACCCATTGGCTTCTTCTTGGTTCACACATCTAAGGAGAACTCCATCCGGGTCTTTCCAGCCAAGGCCATTCTCGGTCAAACAGTACTTCACAGCTTTAAGTCTCAGGGCCCTTCCTCTATAGTCTACCAGATGGTCTGGGCACGATAAATTCTTAGGGTAGTATATTATGTCAGAATACCATCCATCATGTTCTAGCTCACTTACTACCATGTTTATTTGTTCGCTTTCTCCAATTTGTATGGCCTCTTGGTTGCTTTCAATCAGCATTTGGGCTAACCCTTGTCCCTTCACAATCTTGGTGGGTTTTATTTCTAAACCATACTCTTGGATCTTGGAAACCCACTTACCCCTAGTACCCATACAATCTTGTAGTGATAAAACATCTTTTACTGCTGGGTAAGGGACATAAGCCTTAATCTTATTATAACCCACATAGTTTCTAAAGTGCTTAAGGGATTTTACCAAAGCGTAATCCTGTTTCTCAGTAATTGAATAATTCAGCTCTGAATCCCTAAGGACTTTACTCATGAATGCAATGGGGTGTTCATGGTCGTCAACATCTTTCTGCAACAAGACACCCGCGATGGCATCTTGAGAGACAAAAGAGAATATTATGAAATCCCATGAATAATCAGGACTAACCAAAATTGGGGCTTGGGAGATGGCATCTTTTATGTCTTCAAAGGATTTAATGGCCTTGTCATCCCACCTGAAAACCGTGTCCTTTTTAAGTAATGCACTCATCGGTTTTATTCTTTCGGCAAAGTTTGGGACAAATCTTCGAATGAAGTTTATTTTTCCAAAAAATGATTGTAGAGATTTTTTGTTAACTGGGGGGCATACATCCTTGATAGATTGGATCCTTTTCGGGTCTATAGAAATTCCCCCTTCTGAAGCTATGTGTCCCAATAGCTTACCCTTATCTATCTCGAATACAAACTTCTTAGGGTTCAAAGAGATACCATACTTTCTGCATCTTTCAAAGRCAATTCTGAGTGTGAGATGTGGTCTCCTCTTTCCTTTGATACGACTGTGAGATCATCTTGGTAAATTTCTATGATTTTATGAATGAGATCCCTAAAAGCGAAGTCCATTGCTCTTTGAAAGGTTGCACCTGCATTCATAAGGCCGAAAGGCATTCTTAAGTTCATGAATGTTCCCATGGTGTGGTAAATGTTGTTTTAAGTTGATCCTCTCTATTGAGTAACACTTGGTTGTATCCAGAAAATCCATCTAGCATGGACATCATGCCTGCCCCTGTAACCCTTTGTAACAAATGCTCCATATTTGGGAGGGGGTAGTTGTCTTTCAAAGATGGTTGGTTAAGGTTTCGAAAATTTACACATAAGCGAATGTCACCACTTTTCTTTCGGACAACTATCAAATTTGACATCCATGATGAATATCTAATGGGAGCTATGATACCAGCATTGACCATCTTTTGGAGTTCCTTTTGTATCTGGTTTGCCAACTTCGGTTTAATATGTCTTAACTTTTGTCAGAAAGGTTTGGCTCCTTCTATCGAAGGTATGGCATGTTGGATGACATCACCCCTATAAGCCTTCAACTCATCATAATTCCAAGCAAAGGTATCTTTGAATTCTCTTATGAGGTCAAGTATCTCAATTCTCTCCTTTTCAGTAGTACCTTTCCCTATTTTGACCATTCTTGGATCCATCTGAGTGTCGATGTTGAATTCTAAGGCTTCAACTCTTTGTTTCTTGGGGTTTTTTCCATTGTAAACATCGTGTCTGTCAAAGAGGTGTTCTAAAAGGACACACCCTTTTGGCAAACTGTCATTTTGCAAGTTTACTACATCTAGGTCCATGGAATCAGCTAGGAAGTTTACTTATGAATTGGTGAATTCGCTGTTGTTTTCCATGAATCTAAGGATTTGGTCATCATCTTCAAAGACTTGCCAATGTTCCAAGTTATCAGGGATTGATGGTCTAAACAGGACTTCCATTTTGCACAGATTTTGGAGGGGGCCATCACAAGGTTGTAAGGTGGATGCTGAGACGGCCAAGGCATCTACCACATAGTTTTCTTCTCTGGGAACTGCTTCGATTGACACTACCTCAAAGGATTTTGCAATGGATCTTGCAAAGTCACGATACCTTTTTAATCTCTCATTCTTTGTAGCGAAGTCTAACAACACTTGTGATACTATTAAGTCTGAATCTCCTATAACCTTCAAGTGTGTGACACCTTTGTCGATTGCTAAGTTAAGGCCTATAATCAAAGCTTGGTATTCGACAATGTTATCCCCTATCCTAGGGATAACTAAGGAGATTATGTCTCTAGGCCCACAGGTCCTAGACATGGAGTACCGAGAGCCATATTGACTTGAGCTTGGCCCTGGAGGGCCCATCTTTTCTTCAGCGCCTCCCATCTATCAGCAGCAACAACATCCATCTCATCGGCCTGGTTCTAAAGTAGCAGTGGGTCTTGCTCCATGAGGAAATGAGTTCGGGTATCATGGTATGTGTCACTCTGATTCTCAAAACATTTGAATATGTGCATTGAATTCACTTTTGTTTCATGACGTTTGCTTGGAAATTATGCCTTTAAACTTGTCCATACCTAGGGGGGATGATAGAGTGCCCTAGTAAGTTGGTTTCCTTAGGGATGAGTTGCCACTGGGTGGGTTTATGAAAGGTCATCGTCCATTCCTTCCATACTTATCACTTTTCATCATTTTCCCTCTCATCTATCCCCTACATTGGTTCGAGCATTGGGTGTGCCAAGCTAGTAAGGGTTGTACCTTGCCTTGTGGGAAGAATGGGCTAAAGGCCTAGAGGGTAAAAGTAGCTGGAAAAAGTTAAAAGCCAAGATGAAACCTTGGGATGCTTCGCCTAGGGATTCCCGAGAAAGAAATAAAAGGGGACCCGTAAAATAAAATAAAACTCAAGGCCTAGTTGGTGGATAGGAGGTCTCATCATGAGTCGGCCTATTAGGTCCATGGGCATGTAGCAGTACGACACTACAATTAATCTGGTCATCACGCTAAGGTAGTGGCTCTTGGTGGCATAGCCAAGAGAAAGGGGGTTTCATCACGAGCCAGCCTTCTCATCTCTATGAAATGCTTGTGGGTAACGTTGTCACCACTGGGCTCCACACCAGGGCAATGTCCTCCAACTATTCTATTGAAAGAAAAAGCAATAAGACAAAGCGTAAAAAGGCATTGAATGGGCTAGGAAACAATTGCATCTATGACAAGGTGCAACTCACCCTCTATAGGCACCCACAGGTAAGACCTACATTTCCCTGTTATCACTGCACCCCTTGCCCAAACATCCCCTATACCATCTCATGCATTTACCTGACTTAGATTGGTCTTCACCTGGAAACACCCCACACCTGAGGAGGATTAGCCCAATAGGACGTCCTGAGACCCTCTCCAAACCTGGCTTGTTAAATAGCATAACGTCTTTGAGCATTTGTCTAGGTAAAGGGGGGTTTGATGCACATGTTTGGGTAACTGGATTATTAGATATGATTGGCATTGCTATGATCCCTATGAATTATGCGCCCATGGAGGGCGTACTTGTTGTAGCTGCAAGACCATGCCCGACGGATAGGTACATATGGGGAGATTATTAGCTCGGACCTCCATGGGGCTAAAAGCCCACCAGATGGATGTTGAGACCCCAGCCAAGGGCAGAGGGATACCAGAGGCTTGCACCAGAGAAAAGGGAGGACGTTCCACCAAAAGCACTTTGGCAGGCCTAGACCCAGGGGGCAAATTTCCCTCCCACCATGACGTTAGCCCTTGAAGGCCCTTGACGTCATCATTTTGAGCCTTGTTGGAAATATTGTTTTTGCATTTTTTATGCTTAGTTTGGATACCCTATCTTTGAAGGCTTTTTTACTCTAAAGACTTATTCTGAGACCCTTCCAACGGTATATGGCACTCCCTCTAACTCCATAGGAATGAGGAGATATGAAAAATTCTTTCAGATCAACCCAACCAGAAAGTACAGATCGACCAAATCAATTTTCCCACCCTTGGGGTTTGAACCACTAAACACCAATAAAAGAAAATGATGGGACAAGGTGTCCAAAATCCTTTCTTCCACGTGACTATGTAGCCCCTCAATGGATCGATCTATTGGAAATATTGTTGTCATTGATGTCAAAAACAGGGGGAGACTACAAATGTCCAAGATAAAGATTGCAAGATGGAGATTGTTGGAAATATTGTTTTTGGATTTTTTATTATTAGTTTACATACCCTATCTTTGAAGGCCTTTTCACTCTTAAGACCTAGCTTAAATGGGAATATAGGATATATGGTTGAAAAGCTTATTCCAAGACCTTTCCAATGGTATACAGTGTTAGAATAATGTTTGATGTGCTCGTATAACCATAGCCATTGCTACACCATTCTCACCCAACCATAGGCATAAAGCCACCCCCGAGCACCTTAACCTTTGATAGAAAGAATGATTCCAGGAAGCCACACCATAACCAACAGTTAACCAAGAGAGTGCACCTTCTCCAAGGGTAGCGCACAAGAGAAAGTACTAGAAAGACTAAAGAAGAGAAAATTGTACAATTGCAGTTGTTGTTGCTCCTCCTCCAAACTTGCGCATTGTTTCTGGGTGACTGAGAGTGTGTGAGTGAGTGAACAAATGAGCCAAGACGTCCTTTATTTATACTAATCTGGGCAGGTGAACAAGTGTCTCTTCAAACAAGACCGACCTATGCTTTTCTGCATATAATACTTCAATATTACTTGTTCTGTTGAGTCGACTTGTCTTCCAGGGTTTTCACACATCTGCTTAGGGTTTCTCCTACTTCCGGAATATTCTATTCTAGTCAAAGGTTACATATGGAGGTCAATACCTCCCGCAGCTACCATAATATCAACACTCCCTCTTAGCTAGGGAGGTATTTAACCATGATGTTCCCTTCTGGTCTTCATAGCCTTACTCACTATGCCATGATCCTCTCGTCATGGTTACGCGAACCATGCTACTGGTAGAATCATTATGTTAGACATGGCCACACCCATGTAGACCTGCCAATCTCGTCTAGGGGCCACAACCGCTAAAGAACACTAGAGATACACCTCGTCGTGTGTGTCACCATCATCATCATGTGCTACACCCGCATGACGTGCTCATTGTTAAGTTTTTAATCCTTTTCAAAATAATAGCACAAATAGGATCATTGAGAGAAACACAATCACAAGGTACACAACATTTTATCCTGGGAAACCCTCATGGGGGAGAAAACCCAGCAAAAACTTCCTTAATATAGATTGTGAATACAATGCCAAGATAAAAACCAAACCACCAAGAATATCCAAGACTAAGCATGTGCATCTCTCTTCTCCTTCTTCTAACTACAACTTCCTTCAAAACTTGCGCACTAGATGAGTGACTTGAGTGAGTGAGATAATGTGGTGCTATCATCTCTTATTATACTGGCTGGGAGGCACTAGGGTTGTGTATCTTCATCAAGTAGGGCCGACTTCTCCAATTAGTGGTTAGAACCACTTTAATTAGCCCTAGGGGCCGACTTCTCAATTACCACCATATAAACATGGTTTGACCAATCCACAAAAGGGGATTTGATCTAAATAAAAATAACTCAATAATAATTAGAATATTCTTTGCAGTTACAATATTTCAACACTCCCCCTTAACAAGAAGGGTATTCTACTGACACAACCCAATACAACATCATCAGGAGAGAGGAGAGGGAAACATCATCATCAGCATCTGGAACATTGACTGGCACATCTATAAATCATCCGAATTTTTTCTCATCATTATCTTTCACAGCATGGAGCTAGAGTAGCATCATCATCATTATCTGCATCAACATCAATTAGAATAACACTAATACAACATCATCAATCAGTACACGACTGATACAACATCATCATCAATAGCACGAGGTTGATACAACAACATCATCAACACGAGGCTGAGACAACAACATCATCAGCAGCATCATCAGCACGAGGCTGAGATAACATCATCAACACGAGGATGAGATAACAACATCATCATCATATGGCAACAGAATGAGGCAAGTGCAACAAAAACATTTTGTGGTACTCTGACAGACCGTCCTTACCAGACCTTCGGGATCTACCCAAGATCATAAGATTCCCTAAGATATAAAATCCTAACGGAGCTACCACGTGGTACTCTGACAGACCGTCCTTACCGGACCTTCGAGATCTGCCCAGGAACCATAAGATTCCCTAGGATATAAAAATCCTAATGAAGCTACCACTACTGACCACAGCTAGCATATACATGCACAAGTACTCTGACAGACTGTCCTTACTAAACCTTCAGGATCTGTCAAGGGATGATCAGTCCCCTAGGATATAATATCCTAACTGAGCTACCCGTTGTTGGTCAGGATACCATAGTATCATCAACATCACTCCCCCTTTCGAGGGAGGTCCTTTCAAACAATACCGAGCTTGTCTCAGAAGTGCTCAAACTTCACACAAGACAGAGGCTTGGTCAACACATCTACAACTTGCTCATATGTGCCAACATATTGGAGCTTTATAAGTCCCCTCTGCACCATATCACGAATGTAGTGATACCGGATCTCTATGTGCTTCGACTTATCATGGAACACAGAGTTCTCTGTCATTTTTATGCAACTCTGGTTATCACATAGAATCACGGTGACTTCCATCTCCAGATCGAATAGACCTGTCAACAACTTCCGAAACCATATTGCTTCGCAACTGGCGGAACATGCTGCAATGTATTCGCTTCTTCTGTGCTGAGAGCAATACTGGATTGCTTCCTACTTGTTGACCGGCCATTTAGCACCGGTGGTCAACTCATGTGCCATGAAGAGATACATCGTCAAATGCCCATGTTGTCGAAGACTTTTGGTTCTACGGGCTGTGTTTGGCCCAGCACTTATTTTTGTAATTGGAATTTCCGCACCCCTGCGTGGGTTAATAATGTAATAGGTCTGCATGAGTCATGTCTAGGTCAGTTACCTTGGGATCGGTTCACTGGGAGAGTTCTTTTCACCGAGGGTTTTTTATCCTCAGGTCATCAGTTGGGCTTTTCAGCCTGACTGATTTCCCTTGAGTTTTTCCCTCACACTTTACATATGTTCTCCAAAGTGGTGAACGGCGTTCTAGTGGGCTTATGTTTTGGTAACTATATAGGGAAATCATTGTAAATGACCATGCAAGACATCATAGAAAGTTTCGCGGAATTCCGTCAAGTCTAGGTTAGTTTTTTTAATTAATTAAATTTTCCTAAGTTTGGAGGTTTAATTATTTAATTAATTAATTATTTTTGAGCAATAATTGTAAAAACTGGGTCCTTGGACTTTTGATAGGAGTATTTGTGCTCAAAAGAAATGGAATAGCACCCCCTACATCCATGGACCAAGTTTCA
>JASDQU010346696.1:914-12381 GCA_032191745.1 Picea mariana
TCCCCCATCACTCTTTCATCGTGGTCGGTCTGCACTGGCGGTATGTACATTTTATTAATTGACCTGCATACATACAAGTATATCACAGGCTCCTGGCCTTCAACACTTAGGCTCCCCTGGCCTAACAAAACTCATAAGCCTACGGCTTATTCAAAACTTGGCTCACCAGCCTATAGAACATATTTATAATTCTTTTGCATATGACATGATCTGTAACGGGGCTCGGCCTTGGGGACACTACAATTTGCAAGTTATTTATCATTAAAATGTATATGGTTAGATAAGTATTTCACATGTAAATTGTAAACAATCAAGCGATCATTATTATTTCGAAGATCAAGTAGATGTTTATATGTATTTAAAAAACTAATAAACATCTAAGGATTTTTCGGATCAAGTTGGTATCAGAGCTAGGTTTGACAAGTGTTTGCAAGTGAATGCTTACAAGAGCCAAACTCAAACTTGGTAAAGGAGAGCTTACAAGTTATAAGTCTGAGATTGAAAGAGGACATTGTAAGCATAAGATGGCTTTCGAAGGAAAGGAAGGAGAAGATCTTCCCATGAGTCCAGAAGAAATGATGGATACACTTCACTTAATGAGAGAGATAATAAATGATTTGCAATGAAGAATTCAAAAGCTCGTAAGTGGAGAATCTTTGATAAAAGGAGAAGGAAGAGGCAAAGGTGGTGGGCCTTCAGAACCCCCCTCACCATCCTCAACATCATCTTCTTCTGAAGCAAGTGAACATTCTTCTCGTTGAAAGAAGTTCTCTAAGAAGTTTGATCATAATATGCCTTTATTAAAGTTGGATGTCAAGTTTGAATTGTCGACCTATGATGGAGAATTGGATGTCGATAAATTAGACAACTGGATCAAGCAAATAGAGGTATATTGCAGGGTTCAAAAGATCCCGAACAAAGCTGCAAGGATACAGTTATTTGCTCTTCGATTAAGTGGCACAACCTTAATATGGTGGGAGAGTAAGATGCAAGTTGATCTTGTTCAAAAGGGTAAAGTAATCTCTTCTTGGGATACGTTTACTAAGGCTATAAGAAAACAATTCTATCCACTAGCACATACACAAACGACAATGATATAATGGCAACATCTAAGACATAGTAAAGGCCATAATATTCAGGCATATACACATGAATTTAAAAAGAAGGCATTATCATTAGGGATTCCATTATATACTCATGAAACTCTTTTGAAAAAAAGAGTGGCATGCACTCATATCTTCGTCATACTATTTTAATGTTTAACCCTACTAACATTGATAAGGTGTTTGTACAAGCTACACATCTAGACGCTAGTAAGGGTAAGCACGCGAGCGAAGATAAGAATCCCTACAAGTTTGAAAATAAATCGAAAGGTAAATGGAAGAGTAAGAAATTAACTACAATAAACCAAGCTGAGGAAAGACCTACATGTTCCCACTGTAAGAAAAAGGGATATGAGGAATCATAGTGTTGGAAGCTGCACCCAAAATTACGACTGAAGAAGTTTAAGGATAAAGGGAAGCAAAAGATTATTGCATCAACTCATCATGTTCTAGGGTCAGATTCCGGGGATGAATCTAAGATCATGGCAATAGGAAGCAAAGGTATATCAACTATCAATTCTAATTCTTCAATTCAATCTGCTAAATTGGAAAGTGATACCGATCAAAAGAAGAGAAACGAGCTTTTCCATGTCAGAGTTATAATTGAGCATACAAAGGTAGATACTTTATTTGACAATAGATCTCAAGTTAACCTAATATCTGAAACAATTGTTAAGAAGCTGGGTTTGAAGACGACACCTCACAAAAATTCATATCCATTAGGATGGGTGTGCGAAGATGCTAAGTTGCAGGTAACAAAACAATGTGAGATCATATTTACAATAACAACTAAGTTCTTTGACAAGGTTGAGTTAGATGTTGTACCTCTTGACATTTTTGGCATTGTCTTGGGTAGTCTATATCTATTTGACAAGAAGGTTATATTCTATCACAAAGAAAATAAATATCATCTTTTCAAGGATGGGGTTGAATATATTGTCAGAGGTCATCGTATCAAGACTAATGTTTCTTTAGTGAGCACATTGAAAATGAAGAGACTCATGAGTGCAAGTAAATATTTTGTTCTCATGATAGTGAAACAAAAAGAGGAAGATATAACATATGCTTTATCGGGTTGTGCTCCAAATCATAAGCAAGAATTGATCAAAATCATATCTAACTACGATGAGTTATTCTAGGAACCTACAGGGTTTCCTACTAAGAGGGAGGTTGAACATGAAATATATTTGCAACATGATGCTCCTCTTCCGAATATTGGAATGTATAGGTCATCAGTGATTGAGAATGCAAAAATAAATAAACAAGTTCAGGGGTTGCCCAATAAAGGAATCATCAGGCCAAGCTCCTCTCCGAGTGGTTCTCCTATTGTATTAGTTCCAAATAAAAATGGCACGTGGAGGATGTGTATTGACTTCCAAGCCTTGAACAAGATTATGGTAAATAACTGTTATCCTCTTCCCATAATTGATGACTTATTGGATCAATTAAAGATTGTTGTTTATTTCCCTAAGGATTTGATGAGTGGTTACTATCAGATCAAAATTGTAGAAGGTGACATATGGAAAACTGCTTTCAAGACCAACCAAGGATTATTTGAATGGTTAGTTATGCCATTTGGGGTATGCAATGCACCAACAACGTTTATGAGGGTAATGAATGACGTGTTTAGACCCTACATAGATGATATTATTATCGTCTACTTAGATGATATATCGATCTTTAGTCAAAGATGGGAAGATCATATAAAGCATATCAAGAAAGTCTTTGAACTCTTTTTCATGAATAGTCTTCAAGTCTTTGAACTCTTGAAGAAGGAGAAGTTGTATATCAAGTTATCTAAATGTGAACTTGACAAAACTTATATGGTATATTTGGGTTACATTGTAGGCAATGGTCAACTAAAAATAGACCTTGCAAAAGTAGAAGTCATTGTGAAATGGCCCAAACCAACTACTGCCACATAACTCAGAAGCTTCTTAGAAGAAGTACAATAATGGAGGAAATTCATTGCTAATTTCTCATACATAGTAGCGCCTCTACATGCATTAACAAGTGTTAAACAAGTCTTTCAATGGGGAAGTAAGCTACAAAAATCCTTCGAGACATTGAAGGAAAAGATAAGCACAACACCGGTATTAGCTCTATCAAATCTACAACAACGATTTGAGATTCAAACCGATGCAAGCAAATATGCCATGGGAGCATTCTTGATGCAATGAGGTAAAACTATATGTTATCATTTTGAGACTTTCACTCAAGCTGTGATTAACTATCCAACATATGATAATGAATTGTATGCGTTGGTACAAAGTGTAAAGAAATGGAAGCATTACTTAATGGGAAAGGAGACCATAATTCATACAAATCATCAACCATTACAATATTTTCAGTCACAGACCAAGCTACAACAATCGCGACACTTCAGGTGGATGGGTTTTCTACAACAGTTTCATTTGGTAATCAAGTATAAGAAAGGTATTCATAGCAAGGTTGTAGATATGTTGTCAAGACCAATGGTTAATGCATCCATAATACTCATGAATAAGCCTTTAGCACATGAAAGTTATGCAAAACAATATGTTAGGGATGATGATTTTAAAAATGTATATGATGCATTAACTCGTGGCAATCAACAATCAGATTATTATATGCATGGCAATTTGTTATATCATCTCATAAAGCTTTGTATACCTAAATATGAAAGAGTAAATGTAATAAGAGAAGCTCACACATCTCTCATTTATAGTCATTTTGGGGTTGGTAAGACAGTAGCACAATTACATAGGTATCATTATTGGCCTCAAATGAATGAAATGGTTTCCAAGTATATCGAAGGGTGTGTAATGTGTGCCGCAAGTAAGCCTAGCAACTGAAAGTTGGGGTTATATACACCACTTCTAGTACCTTGTCAGCCATGGGAAAGTATCTCCATGGATTTTGTAGGGGGTTTTTCGATGTCTAAGACAAGTCATGATTATCTATATGTCATAGTGGATAGATTCAATAGGATGTGTATTTTGATGCCATGCAAGAAACAAGTCACAACTGAACAAACATCACAGATTTTATTTGCTAATGTTTGGGTTCATTTTGGACTTCCTACATCTATTATATCAGATTGAGACTCTCACTTTGGGAAAGTTTTGGTCTCATTTATGGGAGCTCATGGACACTAAGTTGAAGAAGAGCATGACTTTTCATCCGCAGACAGATGGAAAGACAAAGGTGGTAAACAGAACAGTGGTACATCTACTTCGAGGATACTGCAACAAGCATCCTAAGTTATGGGATGAACAATTGCCTTATGTACAACATGCCTACAATCATGCCATGCATTCGTCTACTAAAAAAACTCCTTTTGAAGTATGTTTGGGGTACTTGCCTAAATCACCTATCGAATTTTCTTTTGGAGAAGCAGGTAAAGAAGATGGACATGATGATACAGATGAAGCTAAAAGGTTCATTCAGAGAATTCAATAGGTACATCAAGCAGTACATGAACAATTGGAGAAAAGCCAAGCCAAATATAAGGCAAGGCATGACAAACATTGGGTTGATTATCAATATGAAGTCAGTGATCAAGTATGGTTACATATCAACAAAGATAGAATGAAGGGTGAAGGTAAAAATCTAAGACCAATCTGATATGGTCCATTCAAGATCTTGGAGAAGATTGGTATTAATGCCTTTCGTTTAGATATACCAACCTACATGCAAATGTATTCAGTTGTAAATGTTGAGAATTTGAAGCTTTATGAGCTTCCTATGATTATGGATGAAGATGAAAGTATTCAAGTTCCAACAATTGATGATTTTGCTCCATAATATTTGGATGAGCTACATGAAGACGTTATTCTTGACAAAAGAATCAAGACTTCACAACGACGTGATGTAGAATATCTCTGAGTTGGTCTTAAAGGAGTAAAACCAAATAAGCAAAGTGGATTGAGATTGAAAGGGTGAGGGAACTCTACCTTCACCTAGTTGTTGAGTAATCAAAGATTTTTGTGGTCCAAAAGGCTTCCAATGGGGAGGAATGATCCAAGAGGATTTGAGAATACTCACAGAGGTTCAGGAAGATCTAGAACGTTCATAGAGGTCCATAGTGGTTCAGAAATGCTCAAAATTAGACCATCCCAAATTCTCTCGAATTTGACATCAATGCATAGAGCTCGTCATTAGCTTTCCAACGACACAAATGACAAGATATGCAAAAGTTGTGAGCGGTCAAAGTTCAAGTCAACTTGGTCAGAAAGTCAAAGTCAAAGGAGAAAGGTGACACTTGTCACCACTAGAAGGGTGACACGTGGCACATGACAATACAGTTTGTACAAATGACCTGGCCACACCCCAAGGTGCCGCATGGACTGACCATACACTGACTGAGCAAATGTGTTGGCAGAGTGTACAAGTTACGTGGTTCAATTACATGTTGATACATGGCAAGGGATAAACAATGAGAGGCTGCCACATGGCAGCCTCCCATTGGCCATTAATGGTTATATTTATGTAAAATTATGGAGTTGACGGGGGTTGAACCCACAACCTCCATAACCCTTACCAAACCTCCTTTGCCAATGCACCATGCAAGTGTTACTTAACTGTATTGGGTGCGAGTTTTATTTAAAGTTGTATGGTGTATTTGTTGGGTTTTAAAAAGGGCCAAGGGCTTGAGCCCTCGACCCCTACTATAGAATATGATCACATACAATCCAATGTAACCATAAGGTGTTATTTCACGAGGGGTTTTAAACCATATGCCTTATGTATTCAAACCCTTGTATATATATGCGATAATAAAATGCTATATATAGGAGTCCACGGGGCTTGAATCCCGAACCTCCTATTATATCCAACAACCTAACAAACTCCGCTAACCAATATTCTGCCAAATCTAGTTGGTTACAACTACACCATAAATAATAGTTAAAGGGTAGTGTGGAATCCGAAGGCTAGTTAAGGGCATGCGCCCTATTTAATGGCGTGCGGACCGAGGTAATGACTCATCATAATTGCAGAGATTATGTCTCAAAGTGCATGCCCAAGGGTACAAGGACTTTGAGGCTACATTGTAAAGCGTGCCGAGAGGTCCCTTGATGGAATTTTAAGGACTTTATACTCATTTTTCACGATTTTTCGCAAGGAATCCAACGATGCATTCCGTTTATGCATTTGGGCAACATGTAAAAATGTCATTGTAAAACACAAACATTTAAGCATTAATAAAGAGGTCTCTATTGGAAGCAGACCCAAAGACGTAACACAAATTGGGTGAACACTGTTATCAAACTTGTGTATGTGATTTCATTATTGTTGTTCATTTTGTGCTCAGTTATTTGCAAGTTATTTATCATTAAAGTGTATATGGTTAGATAAGTATTTCGCATGTAAATTGTAAACAATCAATTGATCACTATTATTTCGAAGATCAAGTAGATGTTTATATATATTTAAAAAACTAATCAACATCTAAGGATTTTTCGGATCACTGATCCTCTGAGTAGAAATAGCTCTGTAACCCAAGGATGCTATGTATTTACCTATGTCTAATTATTTACTTTAGGTCTCATTCATTCCTCTCCCTTGATCATTGATAATTATTTTTGAATCATTATGATCTACTATATTTGTATATCCCTTAGTTATGGCCACTCTTCAACTCATAAAGAATAATTCTCTCTCATTTACATTTTTTTAGGACTTTTGGCAAACAATTTCCTTCAATATTGTTAACCAAATCTCCATAACTTACCTTATTGGGATTTCTTTAGGAGGCTTCATTGATGTTTGGCTTAAGCCACCAAAGATTTTACATCATTTGTTTTTCTCCATCCTTTTTAACATCTCTTTCCCCTTGGTCATTTTTTCTCTTTCTTTTAAATATGCTATTTTGACTATTGATGTCATTAAATTAACCTCAAAAGTTGTTACCACTAATGTTAGGAACTTTGCTTATCACTATGTCTAGCTCGCTTGCACAACCATGATGGCCTATGAAGGGATAATGCATATCCAAATGAATCACCTTGGCGGGGGGATTATCATCATCCAACTTTACCCACCAAACAAACCCCCATTGGCTTTTTACATTTGTTTTAGTCTTAACTTTATTAGTAGAAAATAATTGATATAATTACATGCAAGTACAAAGATGATTGGTTGTGATAGAAGAGATATATCCCAAGCCCCTTCTCAATCTTACTTAATTTGGTTAGCTAAATCACTTTTGGAATTCATCCGAGATACACATAAAACCTTGTATAATTGTCAAGGGTATTATACAATTGTCGAGGACAATGAACAAGTGTCTCAAGCAACAAGTCAGCCTTGATACATGCTCTCTATCTCCTTTAAAGTTGATTAAAACTTTGGAATTTATTTAAGATACACATATTACATTGTACAATTGTTGATAGTAGTGAACACGTGTCTCCAACAATGAGTGGATCTTGACATGTGCCCTTTATCTCATTTAAAGATGATTAACTCGAATTAAGATATTCATATTGTGATTTCACTCTTTTTCATAAATATTACTTTATAAATTATGTGTTATGGTTCACTAGTATTTAGGGGGGACTTTGGTCCTCCCATCAAGGGTTCCATTCCCGTTGAGGGATATATGATTTAATTGTGAGCGCGATTAGGGACAATGCCCATTGTGGTTGGCCTTACTAGACTATGTTTCCTCAAGGCCATTAACCCCAAAAATTTAGATCTTATGTTGTGATTCCTTGGTATTGGTATTTAAGGGAGATTTTTGTCCTCGTATCCAAAATTCGATTCTTATTGAGGGAATTATGATTTAACTATGCCCATTGTAATTGGCCTTCAACATATTAATTTACTTCGTTAAACAATATGATTATTTTTTCCGTACTTCCTTAAACACTATGATTAATTTTTTCCTTCAAATAAATTATTTTAACTACCTTGACAAAAATAATGAGTATGTTTTTAAAAACTCGATAAACAGCGCTTTTTAAGAATGCTATGATTCCTTCCTTACACGGGGTTTCTTCTAACTAAAGTTATTTAACCACCTTAAGGTTCCTTAGCGACCTTTGCCCACCTTGCAAGCTATATCATTTCAGAAAGTGCTTATGAGGATATAAAACACATAAAGGAAAAGGAAAGAAATTATACAAGTATCTAGATTCTCTTCTCCAAACGGACACGATGACAAAACTCTTGACCGGGAGAAGCGTGGGAGAACTTTTTTCTCCCCTGCTATTCTGAAGGGTATTTTCTCCTCCTGCTATTCTGAAGGTTATTTTATTTTTCTTCTAAATTGTTAAGCCTCAGCTTCCCATTACATTTTGGCAAACATTCACTATGCATTTTGCATTAGAATTTAAAACTCATCATAACAAAACTTATAAACTAGTATCATTACGAATGATTATTCTAATTGCGATCATTAGAAGACTATAGAAGGCGGAATTACTGTTTAATTCTCTCAATTGCTGTGGGTGTGGGGCAAAACACTAGGACGCGACAAAGGGTAATGGAGAGATGGTGGCTTCACATCTTTGCAGTGAGCCCAAACGACGCCAGGCTGAGAGATAGATATTAATCTGTAGATTACAGATTAATCTACAGTGATCAAGGTGGAGTATCGATACTCATCGCTGCTGCGTTTTGACATGGGCAAAGGGGAGGTGAGTACCAAAGTACCCACTTGAAAATTTTATTACAAATCTCAATTCCATTAGCATCTCTTATTTCATTTTTGTTTTTTGCCCTTTTCTGATGGTTTTATATCGCACGAAGGCCCCGTTGCATCTGTGTTTCATGATGGTTGGTTGGTGGGTTCTATTTATTTGCTAATCAGTGGGCCTGGGATGGACTTCCATGGAGGTCTCATGTTCACGCATAATATAGTCTCCCAGTTCCAATGAGGGTCTTTGCCCCTCACATTGAACAGGTCGTTGTTTAAGTAAACACATTGATGTGCAAAACATGAAGGATCAGTACTTACCGTGAAGTGGTAGTCTGCTATGCTTTTCCAGTAGCGATTACCCGGCGTAGTTTTGGTTGGAATATTTCTTGGGAAAGTGTTTCCTTGAAAGTTAAGAGAGCCATTGCCACTAGCCCAAAGAGGTAGACAGAACCATTGCAACTGGTCTGAAGAGGTTGGGGACCACAAACAGTTAGTTTGTGCAAGCAAACAGCCCTGAGAGGCAAACCGCTGAACACAAGCACCTTCCTTTGGCTTAAGCTGCTACGACAGGGGTTAATTTCTCATCAAAATCCCTCAGGACTTGGACCTGACCCCAACCACCTATTCACACCACTTGGAAATTAAAACTTGGTGGGTGGTCTGATATGCCACCGTCTTCACTGCTGCACCACAAGGCTATCTATTGGGTAAGAGTAATTTCAATAATTTGGAACAAATCAGTGGCTTGGAGCATTGTTACCAAATTTGAATTTTCATAATTTTGCGGGGTACTTATTCTCCACAGATTAGGATAATTCCAGTTCATTTATTGCCTTTTACAATAATGCATATTTTGCTTTCAAGGAAAACCTCGCGAGAAACCCAAGGGATGCTTCCCCACATTCGTGGATGGCACCCTAGTAAATCTGTCAGCGTAGACTAAGTGTGCATAACCCAGGAGGATTCCAATTGGGCATATAACTAGCCAAATGCTAAGTTGGACTGAAACAGATACAGGAATGGATATGGATATGGGGGGGAGTGGAAACAGCAAGTTTTTGGAAAAGTCGGATCTCTCTCACTCTATCTATATATGCAAAAGTACTATGAGATATACATAATTCAGATCATCATTATTCTATTAGATTTAGAGGCATTCATGTCATTCACAACAATCGAAATTACCTGTTAGAATTTAAGGGCAAAATATAGACTAGCTAGGAACAGGAATAATTTTAATTTTATTTGCTACTGTAATTTGGATCAGCAATATTTTTAAAAAATCTGATGTAAAAAACTAATAACAGAAATCATATAATAGATCTGAATATTACCTTAGCAAAACAAAGAACAGATTTACCTGATGTGCTTGCTGTTATCCTCTTTTCTGTATGCTCAGAAAAAGCTTTAAGGGTCATGGACCGAATCCTTAGGGTAGATCTCATCATGATCCTTTGAACAATTTTGCCAAGAAGAGCTTTAGGGTAAAATATCAAAAGACTAACCAACGTGCCGATCATCAAGTAAAAGGGCTGAAACAGGACACCACTGTTAATATTATGGTAGTTGTGGGAGGTATTTACCTCCATGTGTAAACCTGACGAGAATAGAAGACTCCAGAAAACAAGAGAAAACCCTAATGAATTGGCTAATAACCCTAGAAGTCTTGTCGGCTCAAGAAGATAATTATATTAGGTTATTAGCCTCCAAGAGAAGAAGTCGGCCATAAATAATAATAATAAACTGAACAGACATGTACCCAGAAGGAGAAGTTGGCTACAACAAATCTGGCAGAACCACTATAAATACAGGGCGCCAGTTCTCATTTGATACAATCTTAGAATTGCAGAGCAACAACTGGTGCGCACTGCAGTTCCCAGTTTGGTGTGCACGTGTGGAGGAGAGGTGCAGGTGCAGCTGCTGCAGCAACCAGTTTTCAGTGTTGGCTTGGACTATCTCTTGGCTAGGGTTTGGACTATCTTATCAGCTATTGTTGGTGCGCTATCCTTGGAGGAAGATGCGCTACACCTTGTTTGGCTATCTAGCCTAGGGTTTGCTTCCGGAGTAATTCTCAGTCAAGGTTAAGGTGCCCGGAGGGAGGCTTCAGCCTATGGTTGGGTGACGAGGGTATCGTCAATGGTAAAATGAGCACAATCTTCTATATTTTAACAACCACTGTCTAGCCTAGTGGCTGAAGGAGAGGCCACTAACAACCCTAATAAATTTTGTCCAGAAAAAATACCAAACTGCTACAACACATAGACAGAAGTAATAATAGTTCTAAGATTGCCCTATCAAACCCTAGCTAGGGTACTAAATGCTGTAAGGTAAGGCAGCATACAGGTGGCACCAGCGAAGAGAAAAGACAACATACACAGGTGGCACGAGCAACAAAGAAAATACAGTAGCAGCATACACAGGTGACACCAACAATAGATGAGGAGGGCGGCAGTAGCAGCAAGGAGAGGAGGAGGGCGACAACAGCAAGGAGAAGAGGAAACCCCAAACAACAACCAGAAGAGATTAGTGGCAGGCTGAAAGGACCCGTGGGGGTTAGCGACATCAGCTTGGAGAGGAAGACCTGTCCTAAAGGGGGCTGCAGCCACTCAACACACTGAACAAGGCGCTGCAGAAACCTCAGACCAAACTAGGTTAGGAGGAAGAACGAGTGTGTGTTTAGTGAGAGGAGAGGTCTCTTCTTTTTATAGTTTTGGTAGGTGGGTTAGGGTTAGCAATTTAG
>JASDQU010346701.1:0-12381 GCA_032191745.1 Picea mariana
CCCAGAAGTTGCGACGTCTTTGGATAATTGCGGTACTAAAGACTTAAGTTACCACTCAAGCAGGAATGCTGGTGGAACTGGTACTTTGATTAGACTCTTTCGGCATCTCCACTCTTGGATATGATCAGAGATATGGTCCGATGTCATCTGTTCGAAATTGGCAAGCAACTCTGTGCCCACGTCGTATCTCACAGGTAACTGGAAATGGTTAAGGATGGCCATAGCCAGTTCGCCAAAAGAAGAATATCGTGAGCGATCAAGCTCGATGTACCATTTCGCGGCACTCCCAATAAGAGTGCGCTGAAACAATCGCAACTGGACGGAGTCATCTTTCAGTGAGTTAGATGAACACCAAAGGTGGAAAGTAGTCACGTGATCACCTGGATCTTCGTTAGGCTTGGCCTCGAACTTTGGAATGTCTGAAGGCAACTTCGTTGGCATAGGAGGCCAATGTGGATCATGACAAATAGGATCACACGTTCACCTTGTGCTTAGCCACAGGCACGTCTAACTCAACAAATCACCTTTCCCACTAGATAATCATCTGGAGTTCTTCTCAACTCTCTGAATGGAGGAGGTCATCTCTACGTTCCTAGCTCTGTCTTAGGCAGGAACCATGTACCCTTCTTAGGGGATTTCTCTCAGGTTTGTAAGCTGAGAGAAAGTCTCACATAACTGCAATGATCCACATCTCACAGGTTTGTAAGCTGGAGAATGTCTCACATAGCTGCATTCATCAACATTACTAACCCCCTTACTAAAGTGGCGGCCTTTCTAACCATGATTTCATTTGTTATTTAATTTATTTTATACAGTTGAGACGCCTAATGGTTAAGAACATGTGTTTCCTTTTAAGAGGTCATGGATTCAAATCCATAGGGGGTTAGGGTATGTACACCTCTGTAGACTTAAGCAAACTTCAGCACTAATATCACTGTGCGAAGGGATCTCTTGTCCCACAAACAAGGGGGTCTCATACACCAATTTGGTGTCTAGCTTAGTCATGACCTTAAAATTAGATTATTATTATATATGTCTCATCAACACTTGATTAACCACTAATATGAAGTCAACTTTCTTAGACTTATCGTTGAAACATATATCCCTTCTTAGCCAGGAATAATAAAGAGGTGTTTGGTAATATCTTCCAGGATGAGGAAAAGATAGAAGTTGAGATGATGGAAGACTTGCAAAAAGAGCTTAAAGAATCAGAAACGTAAAATATTTCAATGAAGGAGAAAACATGCTCATATCTAATCGATACCTAGCATACAAAAAATATGAAATTATTGGAGACAAAAATACAAGGATTCAATGGCTCAAAGAGAGACAAAAATTGGACATTCTTACATGGAATAACCCAATCCAAGAAAGGATATAAAAAGATTCCAAGAATAATCATATAAGATAATAAAGCATTGATGGCCATCAAAATTTATGTAGGGTAGCAGAGGATTGTTTCGAAAATCTATTAACAAACAACAAGGAAAGGCGTCACAATGCTTATACACTCATACAATGCACTCCAAAATTGATATCCAAATATCTAAACAAAAGATTAATGGCACCAATAATAAAAAAAGAACTTCACCAATCAACATGCTCCATGACAAAGAACAAAGCAAAGCACTTGGCCAAGATGGATTCCAAATAGATTTCTTTTAAAGAATGTAGAGTGTCATCAAGACATACATTTTAGTGCAACAAAGGAATTGAGGAAATCAAAGAGTATGCATAAATCCTTATGCTTGATTTTCCTAACTCTCATTTATGCTTGATTTTCCTCACTTTCATTTCCAAGAAAGGTCAGGTTGTTTACTTTGATACTTATCAACCTATATCTCCATGAAATACTACTTACGAAATCACTAACAAGGTGATAGCTTCTTAATCACTAACAAGGTGATAGCTTCTTCCAATGATTCTTTTCTTTTCTAGCTTCCAATGATTCTTTGTTTTTATTGGCTTGATCAACACTAAGAAACACCTCATTTCAAAGGAACAAGAAAGGTTTGTTACAGGGAGAGAAATCATAGATACTTTGATCTTAGTTCAAAAAGAAATACACACAATTAAAATAAGATAGAGAGATGGAATGTTCGTCAAAAGGGACTTAGCAAAGGGCAATAAGAAAGGGCAATAGAGTTTTCTTGTAAAGTTGTTCATAAATTTTGAATTTTTAAAATAAAAAGTCTTCATGAAATTTGAATTTTTTTTTAAAATTGAGTCGACCAACATCCTTTTCAATATTAATCAATGATAGCCCCTCAATTGTTAAGACAAAGATACTCCCTCTCTCCCTTCCTCCTCATCATAATAATGGAAGCGCTGGAAAGAGCCCTTAAGAAAAAGGAAAAAGGTGAAGTCAAAAGACCTCAAAGAAACTTCATTCATCCCCTCGGTAACACACTTCCAATTTATGGTTATCATCCCCTTGGTCACACACTTCCAATTTATTGATGTAACATTCATAATAGTGAGGTAACCGTAAGAGAAGTAAATGCTTTAAAACAAATATTTGCAGAGTTTGAGAAAGACTTTGACAAAGAGATAAGCCTGAATCAATCCAAAATTTTCTTCGTGAATCCAATTTCCATGCTCCAAAGAAATATAGAGCAATTTCCAGACTCCAAAGAATTAGAAATAATGGAGATTAGTTGTGATTTAGTTAGAGGTTGGTTCCAACCATCTAAACTGAATATCATCATATATATTGTACTCATTGATTTAATAAAATGTAGTGTGTGGATTTGCTTTGATGGCCTCTAGGTGTTGTCTCGCTTAAGAGTAACCGGTTTCTTTCATTCTTTCTATTTCAAGTTGGTATCAGAGCTTTCGGTTGGGAGAACAGATCGTTGTTGTGTGCGCTCGTTTGAACATTTTTTGTCGTGAGAATCTATCTGGCATTGTGTTTCCGGTTGTCCCTCTGTTTTGATATCAAAGTGTAGATAAGGGTGTGACATAGGCACTGCCAAGGAAACGCTCAAGAAAAGGATTCAGCCTTTCACCTTCCTTTGCATACGCCCGTTTGACGTACATAACTCTCCTTCGTTAACAAGCCACTGAAAGAAAGAAATGTACATCCATCGTCAAAGGAAGCCACCCATGGGAAGCCACCCGTGAGCATCTGATTACAGCTAATATGTTACTTTGTGAGGAATTCGGGTGATACATCATCTGAAAGAGGGAAAAACTGTCGTTATTGAAGCCTCAATGCATGGATGATTCCATGGGTCGAATGCACTCACGTCAAAGGTTCTTGTGTTGTGAAGATTTGTGGGCTTTATTTCTAATGATCAAGTAAAGGTTGAATTAAGTGCATGCTACAAAGGAACTAAGTGGAGAGGAGCAGCCACCATTTCGAAGAAAGAGAAGACAAGAACAAATAAAGTGAAGTTGTTGAAGCAACAAGAGAAAAACTACCAGTTAGTTGCTCTAATTATCAGATCGCTTATCTCATTATCATGTTTCTAATTATCAGATCACTGCTCTCCACAATTACAGCAAGAAAGAGGAGATCGTTGTTTGTCCAGAGGAGATTGTTGTTTGTCCAGATTCTGATCTAGATTGTTGTTTGTCCAGAATAGATCATTGCTCCTTGGTGTCAATTCTTGCATTCAAATCGCTGCAAATTGAAAGATCGTATAATTGGGTGGAGATATCACTGCTTCCAAATCCCTTTCTGAGCTATAAGTTTCATTGTTGTTCTGAGGTATCGTATCTTGCTGCGAGTTTGTTGCGTGAAAGAGTTTGTAAGGATGGCAAATCCACTTGGTGAAACTTATCTCAATGAAAACAATAAATTGGATGGCTCGAATTTCGTCAATTGGAAATTCAAAATGCAGACCTTGATGGAAGGTTATGGTGTATGGACGATCGTGAAAGGAGATGAAGCGCGACCTAACGCGGCTGCAGGTGCGACAGAGGCAGCAATCCAAGATTGGGGTAAGCGAGAGAACAAAGCCAAGGTATTAATACAAATGTCTGTGAAAGATAGTATAATTCCTCACATTAGAGATGCTAAGACGTCTAAAGAAACCTAGAAAGCACTTAAAGATTTGTATGAGACTAATAATTCAAATCGTATTCTTTTTCTAAAGAGTAAATTGCTAAGTATTAAAATGGATATAAATGAGTTTGTTAGTACTTTTCTTGGGCGAATTAAAGACATGAAAGATAAATTGGGAGATATAGGAGAAGAAGTGTCAAACACTGATCTTGACATAATTTCCCTAAATGGAATGCTAGAGGACTATCAAATGTTTATAACAAGCCCTGCAGCGAGAGAGAAAGCTCCTACCTTTGAGGAATTGACAGGTATATTGTTGCAAGAAGAAGAGAGGCGCACAAATTTTAAGCCGAATTTTAAGTCTCAGAATTTAGACTTAACACTATGGGCAAAGAAGAGATTCCCTAAATGGAAACCAGAAGAAGGAGGCAGAGGAAGTCATTTTTAAAGCCAAATCAAGGTATGCCATCTAATAGAAATGAACCTAAGTGTTTCTATTGTGGTAGGACTAGGAAGCTTTCCAAAGAATGTTATAAGAAGAAAAATGATGAGGCTAGACGTAAAAATAGAAAACATTCAGGACATTTTGCAGAAGAAAACCTGAATTTTGATTCAAAAGATCTCAGATTGTTTGTCTAATGATGCATTGTCTGCTGAAACTGATGATGTTGACACATGGTTTGTTGATTTTGGAGCTTCAATTCACATGACATGTAACAAGAATTAGTATATAAACTTTAAAGAAACACATAATGGTGCCCATATTTATCTTGGAGATGATCATTCCTATCAAATCAAGGGATATAGATATATTTCAGTAACACTTTTGAATGGTACTGTTAGACACATTCGCAATGTTGTGTATGTCCCTGGGATAAAGAAAAACTTGATTTATGTGTCCACAACTTGAAAATAGAAGAAATCTATCTTTTCATACCATGACCTAGGTGTTTGTTTCATTCCATACAATGCTTTCTTTAATTTACACACTAAATGTTCCTGACCACTTTTCACAAACCCCTCTAGTTGAGTAAGGTAAACCTCCTTTAACTCACCATTCAGAAAAGCAGATTTTACATCTAATTGGTGAAGCTTCCCCAATGGTACTTTGTAGTTAATGCAAATAACAATCTTATAGTATTTAATTTAGCTACTGGTGCAATCTGGCTTTACATATATCTATAATACCCTTTTTCCACCAATCTAGCTTTATATTTATCTATACTACCATCTTCCTTGAATTTAGACTTGTATATCCGTTTACATCCTATGGGCTTTTTATCTTTAGGCAATTCAATCAATTCCCAAGTTTTCTTTTTCATTATAGAGTCATATTCTTCTTCCATTGCTTTTCTCCACTCTTCATGTTCATTAGCTTCATTAAAAATCATGGGTTCTATGGCATTTGAAATACTACTCATCAAGGCATAATCTTTGTATTTTTTAGGTGGACGAACCTATCATGAAGATCTTCTCAATTGGTTGGTGACTTCTTCTCTGTTTTGTGAAGATTCTTCTTCACTGCTAGATATATCCATGTCACTAGGTGCCTTTTCCTGCTGGTGTTTCTCTTCTTTGACCTCTTCATCTTCAAGAAGTACATGCCATCTTTCATGATTGTTGTCTTCATTATTTCCTTCTGCCTGCTCATGGAAAATTACATCTCTAAACACTTTGTGAGTAGATGAATCAAACAATTTATATGCTTTAAATTCTGAACAGTACCCTATAAAAATACATTTGATAGCTTTAGCATCAAGCTTCTTCTTATTCTCCTTTGGAATATGTGCAAAAGCCTTACACCCAAATATCCTCAAATTATTAACTGTTGATTTAGAATCATACAAGGCTTCAAAAGGAGTTTTATGATCAAGACACCTTGTTGGACTTATATTCTTTAAATAAACAACGGTGCTAATGGCCTCAGCCCAAAAAGCATTTGAGAGATTTTTACTTTTCATCATACTTCTTGCACACTCCACCAAAGTTATGTTTTTCCTTTCTGCAACTCCATTCTGCTGTGGAGTGTGGGGTACTGTAAATTGTTGTATTATTCCATGATCTTTGAAATACTTGATGAAGTTCCCTAATCTGTACTCTCCCCCTTAATATGAGCGGAGTATTTTGATGGACTTTCTTGTTTGCTTCTCCACCATGCTTTTAAATTCCTTGAAGTATTAAAAAACATCACTCTTTTTTCTAAGGAAATAAACCCATGTGTATCTTGTGCAGTCATCAATAAATAACAAAAAATAATAAGCACCACCTAAGGACCTTGTCTGTATTGGTCCACAAACATCAGTGTGTATAAGTTCTAATACATCTTTCTCTCTCCTATCAGAATTAGAGGGGAATTCATCTATGTGCATTTTTCCTAATGCACAACCTTCACAAGCAACATACTCATTCTTCAACATAGGGAGTCCTTCAACCATACATTGTTTTTGAAATAACAACAAATCATGATAATTAATGTGACCATACCTTTGATGCCAAAGAGTTTATGTAGGCATAGTTGCAAAAGTCAATGCTTGATGATTCTTGCTGGTGACATCAAGTTTGTACAGACCTCCAACTCTAACTCCCGAGGCAACAATTTTGTAATGATCCTGTAAGTCCTTCACTATACAATGTGTCTTGAAGAATTCGACCTTCAAATTCTGATCTGTAATTGCCAACACAAAAATCAAGTTTTTCTTTATCCCAGGGACATACACAACATTGTGAATGTGTCTGACAGTACCATTCGGAAGTGTTACTGGAATATCTCCATATCCCTTGATTTGATAAGAATGATCATCTCCAAGATAAATATGGGCACCATTATGTGTTTCTTTAAAGTTTATATACAAATTCTTGTTACATGTCATGTGAATTGAAGCTCCATAATTAACAAACCATGTGTCAACATCATCAGTTTCAGCAGACAGTGCAGCATTGAACACAAACAATCTGAGATCTTTTGAATCAAAATTCGAGTTTTCTTTTGCAAAATGTCCTGAATGTTTTTCTATTTTTATGCCTAGCCTCGTCATTTTTCTTCTTATAACATTATTTGGCAAGATGCCCAGTCCTACCACAATAGAAACACTTAGGTTCATTTCTATTATATGGCATACCTTGATTTGGATTTGAAAATGACTTCCTCCGAAATGAACTTCCTCCTCTGCCTCCTTCTCATGGTTTCCCTTTAGGGAATCTCTTCTTTGTCCATAGTGCTAAGTCTGAATTTTGAGGCTTCAAATTCAGCTTTAAATTCGTGTGCCTCTCTTCTTCTTTGTAGCAATATACCTATCAATTCCTCAAAGGTAGGAGCATTCTCTCTCGCTGCAAGGCATGTTATAAACATTCGATAGTCCTCTAGCATTCCATTTGGGGAAATTGTGACAAGATTAGTGTTTGACACTTTTTCTTCGATATCTCTAAATTTGTCTTTAATGTCTTTAATTCGCCCAAGAAAAGTTTCAGCAGACAATGCAGCATTAGACACAGACAATCTAAGATCTTTTGAATCAAAATTCGGGTTTTCTTCTGCAAAATGACCTGAATGTTTTTCTATTTTTATGCCTAGCCTCATCATTTTTCTTCTTATAACATTCTTTGGCAAGATGCCCAGTCCTACCACAATAGAAACACTTAGGTTCATTTCTATTAGATGGCATACCTTGATTTGTCTTTGAAAATGACTTCCTCTGAAATGAACTTCCTCCTCTACCTCCTTCTCCTGGTTTCCCTTTAGGGAATCTCTTCTTTGTCCATAGTGCTAAGTATGAATTTTGAGGCTTCAAATTCGGCTTTAAATTCGTGCACCTCTCTTCTTCTTTGTAGCAATATAGCTATCAATTCCTCAAAGGTAGGAGCATTTTCTCTCGCTGCAAGGCATGTTATAAACATTTGATAGTCCTCTAGCATTCCATTTAGGGAAATTCTGACAAGATTAGTGTTTGACACTTTTTCTTCGATATCTCTAAATTTGTCTTTAATGTCTTTAATTCGCCCAAGAAAAGTACTAACAGACTCATTTACATCCATTTTAATACTTAGCAATTTACTCTTCAGAAAGAGAATACGATTTGTATTATTAGTCTCATACAAATCTGTAAGTGCTTTCTAGGTTTCTTTAGACATCTTAGCATCTCTAATGTGAGGAATTATATTATCTTTCATAGACATTTGTAATAATACCTTGGCTTTGTTCTCTTGCTTATCCCAATCTTGGATTGTTCTCGTTGTCGCACCTGCAGTTGTGTCGGGTTGCGCTTCATCTCCTTTCACGATCGTCCATACACCATAACCTTCCATCAAGGTCTACATTTTGAATTTCCAATTGAGGAAATTCGAGCCATCTTATGTATTGGCTTCACTAAGATAAGTTTAAGCAAGTGGATTTGCCATCCTTGCAAACTCTTTCACGCAGCAAGATATGATACCTCAGAACAACAATGAAACTTATAACTCAAAAAGGGATCTGGAAGCAGTGATATCTCCAGACAATGATATGATCTTTCAATTTGCAGCGATCTGAACGCAAGAATTGACACCAAGGAGCAACGATCTCCTCTGGACAAACAACGATCTCCTCTAGACAAACAACGATCTCCTCTTTTTCGTTGTAATTGTGGAGAGCAGTGATCTGATAATTAGAAACGTGATAATGAGAGAAGTGATCTAATAATGAGAGAAGCGATCTGATAATTAGAGCAGCGAATTGGTGGTTTTTCTCTTCTTTCTTCAGCAGGGTTTTATGAGGAGCAAAAGTGATCCAAATATGTATACCATGTTTGATGAAAAGGGGTATGTTGTATTGATTTCTTATATGTTGACAATTTAATTATTACAGAAAATTCAAAAAAAATTGATTAATGGAATTAAGAAGCAGATGTCACAGTCACAAGTATTTGAAATGAAAGATCTTGGTGAGTTACATTACTTCCTAGGTCTTGAAGTTTGGAGAAATGTTGGTCAAATCTTTGTGTCTCAAGGTAAATATGTCAGAGAAGTACTTAAGAAGTTTAAAATGGATCAGTGTAAAGTTTCTTATGTTCCAATGCAGCAAAACATGAAACTTTACTGTGATGATGGTTCGAAGGAGGTAAATGGTACAATGTATAGACAGATGGTGGAAAGCTTGAACTATCTCACTACAATCAGACTTGACATAGCATATTTTGTTAGTGTGTTAAGTAAGCTTATGGAAAAACCTCTAGAAAACCATTGGAATGCAGCGAAAGGGGTACTCAGGTATCTCAAAGGCACAATTGATTATGGTATTAAATATAATGATTCATTCGATGTTGAGCTGACAGGTTACTCAAATTCAAACTGGGTTGGCAATCTGGATGATCGGAGATCTACTACATGTTATGCCTTTGGCATTGGATCCGGGATTGTTTCATGGAGCAGTAAGAAACAACCTATTGTATCTTTGTCATCCACTGACGCAGAATATAAAGCATTGTGTGCAACAACTTGTGAAGTTGTTTGGTTGAGAAGACTACTTCAAGATGTTGGAGAAGAACAAATGAAAGCTACTATAACCAAATGTGATAACCATAGCTCAATCAAGTTGGCAAATAATCCAGTTTACCATTTAAGGACAAAGCATGTTGATACTCAGTTTCATTTTGTTCGAGAAAAGGTGCAGTCTAATGACATTGCTTTAATGTATTGTAATACTAATGAAAATGTTGTTGATATTTTCACTAAGCCTCTCGAGAAGATAAAATTTGAAATGTTTAGGGAGATGTTAGGTGTGGATGTCAATCATTTCTCCATTAAAGGGTAGACTTAGAAATAATGGAGATTAGTTGTGATTTAGTTAGAGGTTGGTTCCAACCGTCTAAAACGAATATCATCATATATATTGTACTCCTCATTGATTTAATAAAATGCAGTGCGTGGCTTTGTTTTGATGGCCTCCGAGTGTTGTCTCGCCTAAGAGCAGTGGGTTTATTTCATTCTATTTCAAGTCAAAGAAACATAAAGAAAATTCTAAGCATGAATATTAAAAATTTTGCATATTTAGAAAGACTTTAATCTTTGACCAAGCGATAAGCATGAATAAATCCAAGATCTTCATGGATCCAATTTCCAGACTCCACAGAAATATAAAGAAAATCCTAAGCATGAATAAATCTAAGTTTTTCTTCATGAATCCAATTTCATGACTCCAAAGAAATATAGAGAAAATCCTTAGATTTCAAAGTTACAGCTTCCCAACCATATACCTAGCTTCTAATAATCAACTTATGCTCATGGAAAAACCAACCAGCAAGCCATAATTAACATAAAAAGAAAAAAAAAATAGAAATTTGATACAACAAATAAAACTTGTCTCAAGTAGGTAGGTCAAAGTTCAATCATGTTATCCCCGAGTAGGATAATAACTTAATTGAAAACCAAACAAAGGACTTTATATCGAATGGATTAAAGGACATGCGAAAAGATTGCATCTGCTGGTTTGGAAAATACTATCTAAACCAAAATGGATTGGGCATTGGGGTGCTAGAAGGCTAAACCGGTGTTATCAAAACTGGTTAATTCTAGTTCAAACGGGTTTGGCCAAAAACAGAATAATTTTGATTCAAACTGGTTTGGCAAAAAACCGGTCCGAATCAGAGAAAAACTAAACCTTGACCAATTTGGCCAAGTTTTTGCCTTAACTCGACAATTCTGAATAAAGATGGTTCATTTGAAACCAGTCTGACGGGGTGCCCAAAATGTTATATAGAAAGAAAAAAATTCCCTCTTTTTAATTTAACTTTTGTTAAATTTGTAACGTTAATGAAAGTAAATTAAAAAGGCAATGTCGATATCAATTAACTTGAATATTTAATATTAAATGTTAACCGTGGGATACCTATTTCAATTGTTTGATTACGGTTTTAAACACCTAAGACCTCACACAAAGAAAGTAAAAATGAAGGTGTTTTTTCAATTTCACAGAACTAACATTTTTCTTTCAACACTTTAATACTATTAGAAAACATTTTTCTTTCAACACTGTAATACTATTAGAAATGAAACAGTGCAATCTTGATCTTTAATATTTCATGGGTTCTCATGTGACGGGATTGTAGGATTATAAGATCGAAAAATAGGAACTGAATTCTTGCATGTAAAAAACAAGAAAATTTGTGAGCATTTGGAGATTTCAAGGTTACCATAAATAGAGTTGATTTTGAGCAAGCTTAGAGATGATTTGGCACTATTTGTGAGCGGATTTCAGTGGATAGTTGATTTTGATGATATGTTATATTATGATTTTTATAATCTAGAGGTCATTTAGATCACTAATGTTTTTATGTAATTTGGTTTAAGTATACATCTCACTCTATGTCATTTTATATTCATCCTTCAAGATTGCATAACAAAACTTTGCATATTTGGTATGTAATGGTTCATTTAGATCACTAATGTTTTTATGTAATTTGGTTTAAGTATACATCTCACTCTATGTCATTTTATATTCATCCTTTAAGATTGCATAACAAAACTTTGCATATTTGGTATGTAATGGTTTGGATTTACATTGATGTACATATTAATATATAATTTTTTATTAAAATTAGAATATTTTATGTATTTTTAATAGTATCTATTTTTTTCTATTTGTTCTCATTCCAATTTAATTGAAAATTTAGACTTTTCTAATTCTGGTTAGATTCTAATTCTAGTAATAATGCATTAAAGTTTAAACCTAGTTGACCATCTAAACATAGTTAACCAAAACCAAATATTGTGAGGATAAACCCAGAAACAATGTATCATTCTATAATGATTCTTAGAGAGGCCACAGACCTTCAAAGAAAAAAATAAAATCAAGAAACAGTGTATCATTCTAGGATGACTCTTAGAGAGGCCACACAGCTTTTAAAGAAAAAGAAATGAAAGGAAATCAAAAACTAGATGGCCCAAGAAGAATGGGCAAACATCAATAACTACTGGGAAGAGAATTAAGATTCATCCAAGCCATTTCAAACCTTAAAAAAATAGGGGGAGGAGGATTGTCTTGGTGGGAACAAAGATGGAATCTGGACTGGAGTATCAAATAAGGCTGCATATTGTCCTTAGCTAACAAGAGGCAATGTTCCACCAAGACGGGGGGACGGGGGGACGAGGGTGCGGGGAAACGCACAAGGGGGACGTGACGCGAGTACCCCCAAATTTTAGGGATTTTTTGGGAAATGGGGGACGTGGGGACGTCACATATATAATATAAAAAAATTTAAAAATAAAATTTTAAAAATAAAAATAATAATGATAAATCTCAACAATAACATAAATTAGTAGATTGAAAAGGGACTAAATAGTAAATAATCAATACTAACAACTAAATACTAACAATAACATAAATCTCAACAACTAAATAC
>JASDQU010346702.1:422-12381 GCA_032191745.1 Picea mariana
TCGGACGTATTCAGCTTCGGGGTTCTGCTGTTGGAGGTGGCATGCGGGAGGAGGCCCGTGGATCTGTCGAAGGACGCCGAGGAAACGATTTTGGTGGAGTGGGCGTGGGAGCTGTACAGCGAAGAGAGGCTGCTGGAGGTATCCGATCCAAAGCTGGGGAAGGCTGGTTATGATGTGGGCGAGATGGAGAAGGTGCTGAAATTGGGCTTGTTGTGTTGTCACCCAGAGCCGGAGGACAGGCTGGGCATACGCCATGTTTGCCAAATACTGGAAGGCGAAGCTCCTCTTCCCGAAATCTGCATGGCTTCATTAAACGTAAGTATTATGGGTTCTTCACCCGTAGCTGGCCTCTCTCGGGTATATGACTAATAAGTTTGGGGATTAGACGTCGAGCAGAAGCCGGTCGGAAGAAATGTGCTCGATCCAGCCTCCGAAGGTCGAATACGGTCTACAGAATTTTCCATCGGTTCTTCAAGATAACCCCCGCCCATAAGTGTTCCGAGCTGTTACACACAATTTCATATAAAGGCATAGGAACATATAATTGTTTTACATTTAGTGCTATAAATGTTGTTGCTTCTTCGGATACAATGGCATCCAACAAAAAATGAGACTTGAGACTATTTATATATGAAAAATGACTTTATGTTTATTGTAAAATATTAATATAATTTTATTTTTAAGTTTATTATTAATTCTAATATATTTAATTATTCTCTCTTTTGGAAAGCAAAATGAAATGTTCGAATATCTTTTCACATTAATGAGATGAGTTGTTATAATTTTTCCAAAATTTAACAATAAGGTTTTAAACAACAACATTTATAAAAAAGAAGTATTTAAAAAATTATGTTAACGAGCATATTCTCTAAACTCATACTCTCTAAACTCGTGAATGTAATGTAGAAGTAAAGTTAGGCAATGTGCCCAATGCAAGTAGGAGTATGTGTTATTTACACTGTAGAGTCGTTGGCGTTTTGACGTGAGGTTAGACGTCTTGAGTAATTATGAGGGAAAATCTCATCTTTAGTATAAGATCTCATCTTAAGTATTTTTTTTGAGTGTAGGACTTTAATTGTTTAGGGGTGGGTGTTTAAAGATGGTTTTTTTTTCATTGAAACAAGAATGGATGTTCATTACTCTTTTAAGGAAAGTATGAGCGTTTCGAACCGTGAGCGTTTCAAAAACATCATGGTGATTTTTTCTCCATTAATGTGAGCATGTTTCATCATCTAGACACTTTCCTCCACCAACATGAGCGTGCTTTATTATATGTGCCCAAAATTACCAAGGAAAATTAGGGCTCAAGACATCAATGGTACTTAGCATTTTGTGGAGAGAAGTTCGCATTTTTATGCATATTTGATTTTTAAATGTTATTTTATATTTTTTTGTTTTTCATCATTATGCACTTTCCTCCACCGACATGAGCGTGCTTTATTATATGTGCCCAAAATTACCAAGGAAAATTAGGGTTTAAGACATTAGTGGTACTTAGCATTTTGTGGAGAGAAGTTCACATTTATAGGTATATTTGATTTTAAATGTTATTTTATATTTTTTTTTGTTTTCCATCGTTATGAAGTAAAACTTAAATGAAAACCCAAATCATAACTCTTCACAAAATTCATACAATGAAATTAATCAATGTCTGAATGAACTTAAAAACATAATTGGGGAGCTTATGAACATAAGAGAGTCATCCCATAATTCATTGACCACTTCACCTGACATCATCATTGCTTTCATTGGCCAATTCTTAGCTCAAGTGGCATTATCGTTTTTGAGGGGTGATTGTATGGTTTGTGAATGCAATGGGAATGAAAATGCAATATAACTAAATGCAAAAATAAATCTAATCTACTATTTTCATATTTATGTGGTGAGGAGTTTCAAAGTTATTTGCGGGATAATCCACAGTTGGTGTCATTTTTGTCATCAAATCTAGGAGCATCTATGATAACCAAATGAGCAATTGTAATTGAAACTAATCCCTACAAATAACTTCTTCTAGATAGTTGTTAAGAGGAAACAAGGTTAAACAACACATGTAATCAAGTACATAACATGATTATTCTAAATCAAACAATTACATACATAAACAACTTGTCATCTCAAGACAAACATAAGAAAGAATAAAAAAATTACATTAACGATTTCAATTTGCATAAGAGCGGTCTATAAGTAAAAAGACATTCTTACAGCGCAAGTAAATAACACACAATTTGATAAAAGTAGTTTACAACAAGCAACCATCTACAAGATTTCTTTTCATTAACAAATAGAGGATAGTTGTTCAAATTTGATGTTTTGTTTTATTCATGTTTCTTTATCTCTAACATAGACTGCCCATACTTGGTATTGTCCATCTATCGATATGAATCTGCAATACAATATTTCTTTGAGGGTGGTTGTAATGTCCCCATTACCAGCCACTCAACAAAAATTTTCTCTGATACCACATTGTAGCATCCCCAACCTTAAGTTGGGCAATGCCACACGACAATTTCGAACTGTGATACCATTTAATTAATAACATGTGCATATGTAAAGAAATATGCAATGAAAATAACACATCGTTCATGCATAACCATATACATTTTAAGCATAAAAAATTAACATAAAGGTATACATATTACTCAACAAAATAATTCACACAGTAAATAGCATGTAAACATATAAAAATACACTTATCTTTTAATGGTAAATCACCAACTACGTGTAGACCTTAGACGATCGTCCCAACCTTAGACTCTACTGCTCATAAACTCTCAACAGTAGGTCAGCCCTGAGTTGGGACTAAAACTCCATTAGGGAAAATGAATCCAAAGAGAGGCTAAGGTTCATTAACAACAAAAATACATAGACTTAGGTACCAACTTAGCAAACATCCTACAACCTCTCATTTCCCACATGCATGTCCCACCACAGGAAGTGTGACCCTTCTATGCTCAATAGTGCTTCAGTTGGCCCACATCCCTTCCCGGGCTTCAACAACAAGACAAACATGAAGTCTCAGAGCCTTGTAGCTGAAACTTGGAACCTTGGGAAAACAATCCTCAATAATCATTTCACCTGGAGAGAATGCTCACGGGCATGAAAACCTGCTTCTTCAATAGCACACAAGCCTGACAACCTACCTCTTCATCTCTAATCCTGAGGTACTCGCTATCCACAACTTCCCAACTTTCCCAATTACGGGTAGATAAGGTAGATGAGAGAGTGAACATGAAAGAATGATGGTAAGAATGATTGGAAAAGATCCTAATTGCACTAAGTTCTCAACAATATGTTTGTTTGCCTTTAACTTGACACTTGTCGCCTTATGAACTAGTTTTTACTCCACTTGGTGACTCATTCCCGCCTTTGGGAACTTTGGATAAATAAATATCCCATACTTTGGACTTTATGAAATATTATTATAATATTTCCTTGGCTTAGCCATTCTTCCTAGACTCTTAGCCCCCTTCCCCTTCTAGTGTGGAGTTATACCCCACCATATTCTTTTGTCTGACTCAGTCTGCAAAAACGATGTATTTTATTAATACTCTGAGTGTGATTACATATTACAATGATAGGCTCACTGTCCTTTTAGCATCTAGGCTCTCCAATCTTTAATCACACATGCACTCTGGATTCAAAACACATATACAAAAACACTCCAGCCCAAAATATCTTGGCTCACTAGCCTATATGTATATTACACTTGGGGTTCGAACTAGGGTATTACATTCCCCTCTCCCTTATTTATGTACTATCCTCAATGCATTTTATACACATATACAAGAAAAATGCTTCAAAAATATTCAAAAAGATGTGAGTACTCTTCACACATGGCATCCTCATGCTCCCAAGTTGCATCCTCGGGACCGTACCAGGTCCATTGGACCTTTACTAACCCTACAATTCGATTATGGAGCTACTTGAACTTTTGATCCAATATGGACACCGGTTGTACTCAGAAGTTTCCCTCTTGCTCCACCTGAATCACATTCCAATCAATTACATGATTAGCATTAGGTACATACCTTTTAAGAAAATATACATGGAATACATTATGAATGCATATGGATGCAGGTTGTGTAAGCATGTATGCAACAGGGCCAATCCTTTCTAGGATTTCAAATGGTCCACAATAACATGCTACCAAATTTGAACAATTCCCCAAATTCAAAGAACTCCTCTTGGCCTTCACTTTCAAGAACACATGGTTACCCACTTTAAACTCTCTGCGAGTTTTTCCCTTATCTGCATAACTTTTTTGTATGTCTTGGGAAGCCTTGAAATTCTTCTTATTCTTCACCATCTGGTCTTCCATTTCTCTAAGAAATTCTAGCCCAACCTATGCTCTGTCTATTGGGTTGTCCCAACTCATTGGTATGTTGCACATTCTTCCATATAGTGCTTCAAATGGGCTCATATTCAAAGATGTATGATACACATTATTACAAGTAAACTCTACCAAGTGTAGATAATCTTCCCATTTTGATGGTTTATCCATCACATACATCCTTAGGATATATTCAATCACTTGATTTACCCTCTATGTTTACCCATATGACTCTAGATGATAAGCTATGCCTGTTGGAGCATAACCCTAACTTACATTAGTTTATACCTAGCCTAGACTCCTAGATCTTGGTTAATACATTCATTTACACTTTATTTCACCTAATTTGGCCACATAGAGAAGAAGGGCACCTCATCCCTAGATTTTAGGGAAAACTGCTAATTTTAGATCAAGACTCAACTCCCGGTTCTTGATTTTCTTGATTTTCTCGATTTATTCTTGATTTTCTTGATTTATTCATGATTTATTCCAACTCCCCCATGAAAAAAGTCATCTATTATTAGGGAATGTGCACCTCCTCTTTGAGTGAGAGATTTATTCCTTAATTAATGATTTTTGCATTTACTATTATTAGTAACTGTTATTTTGGGTCAGTTAACTGAGTTGGAACTGCTTCTCTTGTCAGTTAAGTGAGCTTAAGTGACCTAATGTGCATCACTTAACTCTTGTGGACATTAATGAGTGCGTGACATGTATCTTTAGTGATTTAGGTCGAACTATGTGGTCTCCCTTAGCTTATGACACCTATTTTAGCTATTTCTAGCTTTTTTTTACTAGAATTTCTATGTTGGAAATTCTATATATTCACCTCCTCTCTTCTTTTTGAGGATGGTTTCTCATGTATATTCATTTTTTTATTAATATAATTCTCTGATTTATGGAGCAAAAACTTTCTCTCATTTCTTGAATATCAGCAAATTGCATGTGTTCAATTTAACTAGAATTCTAGATCTATTGGGGTTTCTGTAGGAATTCTACATGGTATCAGAGCTAGATTGAATCTAGTGGATTGTAAACGATTTTATTTGCAGATATAGATCATCAGGAGGTGTAGCAAGAAACAATGGATCATCTCTCTTAGCCCACAAAGCTCATTCTAAATCTTTTCAATTACTTCGAATGGAAGACAGAGATCTCTCTGCTCCTCCGAAGAAAAGGGCTTTACCGGGTAACAATGGGAATGGAGAAAGAACCGACTGCTGCAACGGAGAAGATAAAGTATTTCAATAAATTAGATGAAGCAATTGGGCTGATATGCTTATCAATTTCCATAGATATCCTCTTTCATGTCAGTGGAGCCACTACTCCCGATGTGGTCTGGACCACATTGGAAGGACTATTCGGCAAGCAGGATGCAATGAGAGTGCATCAACTGGAGAATGAAATCATATCCTTAAGTCCAATTCATTTCAGCAACCTGCAAGAACTCTTCACCAATTTCAAATCCCTCCTCGTTGAACTTAATTCATGTGGAGTCATGAAAGGGGAAGAACAACTCATCCTTTCAATTCTCTTGAAACTAGGCCCTGAATATTCCGTATTTGTGTCATCTTTTCAAGCATCTAAATTGACTCAGGAAAATGCCTCCATTAAATGATTTCATTGCAGCATTAAATCAAGAGCAAGCTAAGTTAGTCCAAATGGGTGCCATCAAGCATTCCAAGAACCAAGCACTTGCGGCTACTGATGCTACAAAGAGCAGTGGAAAAGACAAGAAAAAAGGAACGAGTAAATTTCCTGAATCGAAGAAGGAGAGATTCGCACAATCTTTAGAGAACTCTTTTGAGCCTAAGGGTAAGAAGAAGAAGAAGGAAATAACACTTTGCAGCTACTGTTCCAAAGGTTTTCATCCTGAAGAAAATTTCATGAGGAATACTATCGATGAGATGGATAAGCAATTGCAGCAGCACAATCTCACGGTGCCCGAAAATGCAAAGAAGAAAGATGATAACAGAACGGGAGGGAGAGCACGAGATGGTCATGCTTTAATGGTTGTCACATCCACTCCATAATCTTGGATCCTTGATTCAAGTGCATCGAACCATATGGCTACATCAAAAGATGAATTTTCCTCCATCGAAGAAAGCACCAGATCCCCAATTTACTTGGGAGATGCCACACCCGCAAAGGTATGCGGAGAAGGAATTGTTGATCTTGAAGGGGGATGCTTCACAAATGTGCTTCATGTTCCCTCGTTGTCCAAAAATCTTCTCTCGATATATCAGATCACTCATTCCGGCTCTGGAAGGATGGTGGAGTTCACTTCGGACTCCCCAGTGATTACCGACATTTCCACAGGCTCACATCTTGCACATGGAATTGCAGATCACGGTTCTCGTTTGTATTTCTTTTCCCACTTTGTTCCTAAATATATTAGCACTGTATTTCTGTTACAATGATATCAACAGGTTATGGCATGAAATATTTGGCCATCTAAACTATAAGTACTTGCATCAACTCAACAAGGAAAACATGGTAGAAGGATTGCCAGCTATTAAATTCACAAGCGGTGTATGTCAAGGATGTATTCTTGGCAAGCATCCAGAGAAAAAGTTTGACAAAGGGAAGGCACAGAGAGATTCTTCACCTCTTGGAATGATTCATAATGACATTACGGGCCCATTCCTGTAGCCTTCAATCAGTAAGGCTCGATATGTACTCACCTTCATAGATGATTTCTCTCGCTTTACTTGGGTATTTTTTTTGAAATTAAAATCGGATGTATTTGAATGGCTTATATAATTTAAAGCACTTGATGAGAATGAGTATGGGTGTAAGATTAAGATACTCCGTATTGATAATGGGGGGGAGTATGTCAACAAAGATGTGCAACAACTTTGTATTGATGTAGGTATACAACTACAACACACAGTGCCATATACACCACAATAAAACGGTGTTGTGGAGAGGAAAAATCGGTCCTTAAAAGAGATGGAAAATTGTATGCTACAGTCAAAATCATTAGCTCCCAAGCTACGGGATGAAGCTATTCATTGTGCAGCATACATTTAGAACCGAGTTCCTCACAAATCACTCAAAGTCACCACTCCTTTTGAATGTTGGACCGGTAAGAAACCGAAAGTGTCGCACTTTCGTATTTTTTGTTCACGAGCATGGGCTCACATTCCGACAAATAAGAGGAAGGCTTTGGAGCCTCAAAGTGTTGAATGCATATTTCTTGGATATCCTAAAGGTGTCAAAGGATATAGATTTCTGGACTCTCACACTGAAAAGTTCATTCTAGCTCGAAGTGTGAAGTTTGAAGAAGAATCACTGCATGATTTTTCAGAAGACCCTGTCGAGGAACCGCTTGTTGTCACTGATGAGGAGGAGTCAGAAAATTCTTCGAGCACTTCATAAAAGCCATCAGAGCATCATTTCAGGCCTGATACAGAGGATGAGGAGCAGGTCATGGCTGCTCCAACTCAGTTGCCTACTTGGGCAAAGAAAACCTTGCAAGATGCGGGTAAACTAGTCGGTGATCCTACGGATACAAGAAGGACTAGATCACGGATTTTTGGGTCTCCTCAAGCCCTGGCTGCCACATAACCTTTGTTTCCCATAAATTTATATATGTCACTTGGCTCATATCCAAAGTCACACTCTGAGGTTACATACATCTTCACCAAGTCCTTCACTGAAAATAAATTTTCAGAATTGAGAGCTATGCTTGGAGTGGTGGAGACAACTGAGTAGATCACTTTTGGCCACTCAAAATATTTTTCCTCTTTTTTTTGGGGGGGGCGGGGGAGGGGGTGGTTTCCCATGAGGTTTTTCCTCTTTCCTCTTTTCATAAGGAATTCTTTTATGTAATGAGTACCTAAAATGGCCAAGTTGTCGGGACTCAAATTTTTTGTCATTACAGTTAGGCTTAAGGGGGGGTGTTGGAGCATTTCCCTAACTTACATTAGTTTATACCTAGCCTAGAATCCTAGATATTGGTTAATACATTCATTTACACTTTATTTCACCTAATTTGGCCACATAGAGAAGAAGGGCACCTCATCCCTAGATTTTAGTGAAAACTGCTAATCAAGACTCAACTCTCGGTTCTTGATTTTCTTGATTTATTCTTGATTTTCTTGATTTATTCATGATTTATTCCAACTCCCCCATGCAAAAAATCATCTATTATTAGGGAATGTGCACCTCCTCTTTGAGTGAGAGATTTATTCCTTAATTAATGATTTTTTCCTTTACTATTATTAGTAACTGTTATTTTGGGTCAGTTAACTGAGTTGGAACTGCTTCTCTTGTCAGTTAAGTGAGCTTAAGTGGGCTAATGCGCATCACTTAACTCTTGTGGACATTAATGATTTTGTGACATGTATCTTTAGTGGTTTAGGTCGAACTATGTGGTCTCCCTTAACTTATGACACCTATTTTAGCTATTTCTAGCTTTTTTTTACTAGAATTTCTATGTTGGAAATTCTATATATTCACCTCCTGTCTTCTTTTTGAGGATGGTTGCTCATGTATATTCATTTTTTATTAATAAAATTCTCTGATTTATGGAGAAAAAACTTTTTCTCATTTCTTGAATATCAACAAATTGCATGTGTTCAATTTAACTAGAATTCTAGATCTATTAGGGTTTCTACAGGAATTCTACAATGCCAAAGTTCATATTTGTCCCAAATTCTTTAAATAACCCCTTCGAAAAATTTGATGTAAATTTGGGATCTCTTCGAGACGCAATTGTCTTAGGCACATCATGTAGCCTAGAAATTTCCCTCATATAAATATTATCAATGTTGGTTTCCTTGTGATTTAGATACACAAGAATAAAATCGGCAACTTTAGTAAGTTTATCCACCACCACCACCATAATGGAGTCATGATGCTTGTCTTTTCTGGGTAGCTTAGTGATGAAATCATTAGTCACCACTTCCCATTTCCACTTAGGAATGAGAAATGGATACAACAAATCAACTGTGTGTCTATTCTCAACCTTTATTATTTTGATACTCCATGCATTTAGCAATATAATCAACCACCTCTTTCCTCATACCTTGCCAAAAATATTGGCTCTTGATAACTGCAACCATTTTCTGGTAACCTGGGTGGCCAACATAAGACACATTATGCATCTATCTTAACACCATATTTTTCAACTCCCAAAAATTTGGCACATAAAATCTGCCCCTGTACATGAGGATTCCATCATCTCTTAGCTCATAATATTCAACTTTCTGCTGAGAATCCCCTTATTGTAATTTCACTTTTATTTATAAATAATGTTGATATGATTGTGAAGCTTCCAAAATTCTATCTTTTAAATCATATTTGTCTGTGCTAATGGATGTATCATGCATCTCATGCACCCTCCTGTTGAGTGCATCAACCACATTTTTCTCCTTTCCTTTGATACACTTTTTATCAAATTCATTCTCACTAAGAAATTCCAATCATATAATTTCCCTAGCTTTTAGAGTTGTCTGTCCAAAAAAATATTTTAGACCACTATGGTTTGTCCATAACTCAAACCTTTTCTCGATGAGATAGTGCCTCCACATATTCAAGACATGCACTATGGCTTCCAATTCCAAATCATGAGTGACATAGTGTGTCTCATTCTCTTTTAACTTCCTCAAATCGTAACATGTCACATGTGCATTTTGACTAAGGGCTCCATCAAGCCCTTCTTTGCATCCATTATTACACACAACGAAACCTTCATGTGGATCAACAATTCTCAAAATTAGCGCACTTGTCAATAAATATTTCAAGTGCTAAAAAATTCTTTCACGGTGAGGTGTCCACTCAAATCTCACACCCTTCTTTTGTAAATATGTGATTAGGTGTGCAATCTTTGAAAAAACTTCAATAAATATTCTATAATACCTTGCAAGTGCCATGAAATATCTCAACACTAATACATTCCTTGGTAATAGCCATTCTTCATTGGATTTTATATTTTCCGGATCCATTGTTATCCCTTCCTCTAAAATGATATGGCACAAATAATGTATTTGCCTCTGATAAAATGAGCACTTGCTCAAATTTGCATACCATTGATGCTGCCTCAATACTTGTAGAACCATCCTCAAGTGTTTCTCGTTCTCTTCTTTAGACTTAGAGTATATGAGTATGTCATCCAAAAATACAATGACGAACTTATCTAAGTAATCTTTGAAAATACCATTCATTAAACACACGAAGATAGTTGGTGCATTTGACAACCCAAAGGGAACCATTGTAAACTCATAATGGCCATACCTTGTTCTAAAATTTGTCTTGTTGATGTCTTCTTCTTTAATTCTCACATGATGATAACCTGATCTGAGGTCAATATTGGAGAATATATTTACATCCCTGAGTTGATCAAAGAGATCATCTATCCTTGGCAAAGGATAATTGTTCTTCATAGTTACCTTGTTTCGTTGTTTGAAATCAATGCATAACCTCAATGTACCATCCTTCATTTTCACAAATAATATTGGGGCACCCCAAGGAGACACACTTGGGTGTATATACCCCTTCTTCAAATATCTTCAAGTTTCATTTGTAACTCCTTCAACTTTAGTGTACTCATCCTATAGGGCGTCTTGGACACCAAGGATGCTCCACGAACCAAATTAATGGAGAAGTATATATCCCTCTTTGGTGGTTGTTGTGGGGTATTCTACCCTACGGACTAATAAGCTAAGGCTCTAAGCTTATACGCAGATCATGACCCTCAAGACTTAACTTTTGACCTTCTACCCGAATCTGAAACCCCTTTCTTCACATGCATACAAGAGAAGAATAAACCAACCTTTTCCCGGACGGCTGAAGTAGATCCTCCGTTGAGTTTCTTGTCCTTTTGCTGCTGCTGCTCCTTCCACAAAGCTTCCTGCAATCAAAACAATACTATGCATGCATGCTACTGATCTATTATAGGGTTAGAGATAAAAACATAAATCAAATATCATAGATGAGACTCATGTATGCGGGACGGGAAAAGTATATTTTTCATTAACTTCAATATAAATCAACTTACAATGATTTCTGAGGCCGGTCACCGTTCCACGATTCTGATCCTGGGCTCTTCCTCTTCTTTTTTTTCCTCCAACTGATGCTTCTTGAGTTTCTCCTAAAGCTTGAGGCAAAGCTAAAGGGTTGGGACAAAATTGGCTTGGCAATTTGGCAGAGTTCCTTTACTATGATTTTCCTCCTTTGATTAGTACCCCTACCCCTCCTTTTATAGGCTAGGAAGAGCTAGGGTTTTAGTCGAACTCTCGGCCATGCATGGCAGAGAGTTTCAGTTAACTGACAAAAAGCCTCGTGTCTCGGCGGAAACTTCCCTAATTTTTTGCATTGTTAGGTACTCGCGGGCTGTTTTGGGCTAGCCCGCGGATACCCGCGTGCAGTAAGAGGACAGCAAGCGGTTGCCCGCGCCCAGTGATAAGTTAGGGCGCGGATTGTTTGTTTTAAGTGGTTTTTTGAGGAAATACTCAGCATGGCTTTGGCTAGGAAGAGGCATGAGTTGGCCTGATGCCAGGTAAACCTGTATGGTGCATTTTAGGGTTATAACAGATGCCCCCTAATGTGTGAGGTCAGAAGAGAATCTGATGGCCGAAATACATTACCAATTCTTTACCAATCTGTACTGATATGCTGAATAAG
>JASDQU010346703.1:0-12381 GCA_032191745.1 Picea mariana
GATCGTATGCAAAAGTTACGCCCCTGGGAAGTTGACGTATCAACTGCCCCCATCGGGGCCCACAAACCTTTTGGCTTTTCATCTTCCGGGGTTAGGGTTTTGGATTTTACTGATGTTAAAAAGGCTCTTAGAGCCTCATTGTAATAATCATCTTCTCATGGATGCGAGTAGCGGTCACATCTCTTCTCAAAGATAAGCTACCACCATTCTAGCGAGTCTTTCACTCTGTATTTTACAGTCTCTGTACATTTATTTCATTAATAGAAATCGTGTATTACTGTATATCTGTGACTCTTGTTATTTCCGCTATATCTCTGTTATATTGTTGTCTCTCTTGCAATATCTCTAAATATTTATGTGTTATATCTCCGCTCTCATTTCGTGCCAAAAATAATCCGAATCAACAATAAATAAAATCCCATGCCATTCAAAAAATCTCTAATCCATTGACCCAGATTAGATTACAACCTTAATTCCTTAACCATAGTTAACATGGGCTGAAATACCATGCACCACTAAACCACCAAAGTCAAAAAATTACCCCCGCCAAAAAAATGGCGAATAAACCCCTAATAGAGGGATCCATAATCGTGCAAAGAATATAACACATACCCAACAAGATATAAAAAATTGCTGGTCCAAACACAAATTTGAAGCCTGTTATCCCCTAGTTTAGGGATAAGTAAGGAGATTATGTCTCGAGGCCCACAAGTCCTAGACATAGAGTACCTAGAGCCATATCGACTTGAGCATGGCCCTGGAGGTCCCATATTTTCTTCCTTCAATGCCTCCACTTTGTCAGCAACAACAACATCTATCACCTCGACTTGGTCCTATAACAGAGATGGATCTTTCTCCATGAGGTAATGAGTCTGGGTATCATGGTATGTGTCACTATGATCCTCAAAACCTTTGAATATGTGCATTTAGTTCTTTTTGTTTCTAACGGGTGCTTGGATCTTATACTTATCCACTTGACCATGTATGGGGGGGATGATAGGATGCCCTAGTAAGCTTGTGCCCATAGGTTTTGAGTTTCCACTGGGGGGATTCATGAAGAGTCATCGTCCGCTCCCGTCATACTTACCATTTTCCATCTTACTCCTACTCATCCATCCCATTACATTGGTTCAGGCATTGGGTTGGCCAATTATTTAAGGATTTCACCTTACCTTGTGGGAAGAAGGGGCTAAAGGCCCAGAGGGTAAAAGAAGTTGGCAAAAGACAAAAGCCTAAAAATGAAACCTCGAGATGCTTCACCGAGGGATCCCCGAGAAAGCAGTAAAAGGATTCTCAACAAGAAACATAGGGACCCATAAAAAATAATAAAACAAGATCTAGTCAGAGGATAGGGGGTCTCATCATGAGCCAACCTATTAGGTCCATGGGAATCTAGTGGTATGACTATTATAACCCTAAACTGCACCAGACATGCATACTTGGCATCAGACCATCTTACTTGCTATCTTTTCCAAGCCATCACTGAACAACTCTTCTAAAAACCATTTTTTTGAAGGCGTACACGCCCTACACCACTACTTCCCGCGTACACACGCTCCCTGCACCACTACAACCCGCGTACACTCATAAAAAATCACAAAAAATGAAAATAAAAAATGGATATGGGTTTCAGGGCCGTTACTTAACCTTTTGACCACCCATAGCAAGTCACCCCAACCGTTACTATCTCTTTTGGCCTATAAAAGAAGGTGTTGGGGCCCCATTTTAGGAGGAAGCATGAGAGCATAGAAACTCTACCCATTTCAATATTTTGCAACCACATTGTGAGTTTGAGACAGAATTCCTTCTTCCTCCTTTGCAAATCCTTGCCATTTCCCTAGAGAGAATTGAAGAGGAGAAGAACACGTGGAAGTAGTTGGTGCATGGTGATCCCAGGACCAATTTCAAGGAGCAGTGCCGGTCTCATGTTGTAAACTACTTTTGTGAGATTAATATAAAGAAGTACTTTTTCCGTCCCACCAAATGATGTCTTCAATCTTCGTGATTTTGTTTACATTTTTTGATTATGATGTCTAACCCACTAATCCATATATATAATGCATGCTTGTAGTTTATTGTTTTTCTTTTGGTGAATGCAGATCAGCCTTGGGAGGAAACTTGTAGTCGGGAAACAATAAAGTGCAAAGGGATCGACACTGGATGCGGAGTTTAAGGTATGCCTACCGTATCCCTATACTTTGTGTTTTATGTATGATTGTGGGGTAGTGTCGAGATAGTTGATAAAAAGTAGGAGACTTTAGATGGTTAGCTCTGCCTACATTTTAGAACCCTGGTGTAGTCCATAGAGGGGGTTTTCCCGCTATAGAATAATTGGCAACTGTATTGGGGAAGCCTCTAGGGTCTTTGGGGATATTTCTTTGGGTGTTTTTGAATCAGTTTACTCACTGTTTTTGAGTTTCTTTAAGCTTCTATGTCTTCAAGGGATTCCGATCTTCCATACCAGTACTCCTTGCCTGTGATTGACTATTGGTTTTCACTTTTTTGAGAAGTTATAGAGGTGTACGCAGTCTGTAGTGGGCCTGCACGTGTGCATACACTCCCTACCTTTGGACAACCCACATACATACGCTGGCTACTGAAGTGTCAGTAGCATGCCTGTGTTGAGAATTTGTTTTTAGAAGAGGCATTCATCCTCTTCCTTGTCATAAGTCACACTTCTCATGGGTTTTCTTGATCTAGCCCTAGTCTCTGTTATAGAAGTCTATATCCTAGGTCTGACCTCAACATATATTTCTTTTCATCAAAAGATTTCTTGTGTTTTTTTTGATAGGGATTTTAGACAAGTTTGTGAGTTTGCTTTGATTTGCCTATTTGGTATTGTCAGTGACTCCCTGCAATCTGCGATTGGGCCTGAATTAATTTCTTGGTCTTGACTTGTCGCCATTTTCCCCTTTTTTTCTTTAGAAGAAAAGAAAATAATCCATTTTCAAATTTCTTGTTTTGAACCATATAACAATAAAAAAAATCTTTCATTTCTTTGTTTGGTAAAGTATTTTAGGATAGTTTCTTCATTTACAAAGGAAAAATAAAGTTTTCTTAAGTTCTTTACTTGAATTCTTAGGACATTAAGTAGCTCGCAGTCGAGAAAAATCCTGTTTTAAGTTTTTCTTTTAAAATATCTGAGAAAAGTAGTTATGAAAAGTTTGGTGAAAGAGTTTTGATTTAGAAAATCTTTATTTCTGAAGGAGTATTTTGTTTCCAGTATCATCTTATGATATTCTCTTTCGTCTCTTAAAGAACATCACTGGTTTCACTTCCGTTCCTTTTGACTTAAGACAACCACTAAAATTAACACTTAATTAAAAGTTATTAGACTTTGTGTTTGTAGGGTCCATCAATGCAGTCTAGGCTAGAGCCTTGATTTAGGATTGGAGAGGAAACTCTTCAAGGCTACAAAAACAAACATAAGATTCTGATCTAGGGAGTGCTTGAAAGTATAGTAACCATGAAATTTATCTGGGACCCTTGTCTAACATAGGGGATAAACATGAGGTCGCGTAAGGAAAGGTAGCGGAGATAACCACTCCAAAGCCGGGCCAAGCGTAGTGGGGAACACATATAGAGGGATTATCTTGGGATTCTGTTGATTGCATTTGCCACAGAGCTTCATGGGTCTCAAATACGTTCGAGGTCCTCAGTCATATTCCAGAACACTTGCTTTCGATACCCTTGATAGGTTTAAGTCTTGATACCCTTATCATTGCGGTCCACCCGACTGTCGACTGTACCCGCCTGGTGACTGTTCGCGCACTGGAAACCTAGTTGACTTTATCTTAGTGACTTACACATGTGACTGCGGGGGTATACCACGATACCTAGGGTAGACATTGGGCCATGCTTTGCAGAGCATACTCGGAGGGTGCTTCTATATTCGAGTTTCAATTGCACCCGTAAGTTGCTCTAGTGTTGGTTGGTGTAACTGTTCTTCCTACTAGCTAGTGATCTGCTTGTCTTATCTTATAGGAGATTTTTCTAGTGTGTGATGGTTTTTAAAAATGTTAATAGAAAGGCCTAGTGTGTCATTGATATTCTCACACCATGGAGGATTAGGATCTCCGTCGGTCGCGAAGGATTCTTGGCTTGCCGCCGGTTAATCTGGAGCCACTCCTGCCACCGCTAAGGCGAAGACTAGACCAACAAGGGTATTTTGAGGTGACTGGGCCACATGAAATTGAGCCTGACCCATATCCAAGAGGAGAACATTTGATTATGGAGGAACCAACCATTGTTGACCTTGGAGTAGAATCTCTTGGTCCTTATAACCCTCTGATCACCGATCTATCGGTGCTCATCGTCGTATAGGTTAAACCTTATGAGTGTCAGGTAGTGTCGCAAGCAACAATGGAGACAAATGCTACTACTTCTTTAGGGAATTCTCATACTCCCTCTACGACTGTCACCACATGGGGTTTTCCACCTCCCAATCAACCGTCACCAGTCTAGACCATCATGGTCTTAACTACCTCTACCTCAGGAAATGGTCTGATTCCATATATTGCAGTGATCACTTCTCCTTTCACCCAGAGTGCGACAGACCCTCCATTCTCATACAAGATGCCTGGCTTCGATACAAATTCTGTCCTTTCGTACTCCACTCTACAAACTTTAGGTCTAGGGGCAGGGATATCTAACGCTCCTCTGCAAGGATCCATGGGGTTCACTCTAGCACCCTATAACTCTTTCCCTTATGGAGGAGATCATATACCTCCTTCTTCCCCTTCGCTCGACGGTGCTCACCAGCACTCTGCTGGGCCGAACGTAAACTATAGTTCATTTAGAGCAGGTAGTCAAGGACTTCCTTCTTATAGCATGCCGATAGGTTCAACACCATTCTCTTTGTTCGATGTGTTTGGTAACAACGCATTCTCGTCAACTTTCATCTTAACCAGGGGTAACCCGAGCTATGGACAACAAAATCCTATGCAGGGTACTATTCCTGCACAGGGGGAAAACTTAGGAATTCCTTCCTCACAAGGAATTTGGAATTTGTGGTAGGGATCAGTTCCCTTGTCAGTGATGCTGACCGGGGGAAACCCCTTCCATAGCCAATGGAACCCCGTGCAAGGCTCAACACCTATGCCCGTCGGATCGGCAGGGGGCAACCCTTCCCAAAATCCTTGGAATGTGATGTAAGCCCAACCCTTTACGTCCTATTATGGGAGTCAGCCGATGACATCTCAACAATCATAGAATTCGTACGTTGATCACGACCATGGTTATTACCAGAACCCTGGATAACAAACTAACTTTTCCTGGCAACCTGGTGCCAACCAAACTCCAGGCTCCTTTTTCCTTGGTTATAATCAACAACCCAAATTACTGTTTCTGGCAACTCTGCACTTGCCAGACTTGACAAGGTTATTAAACAACCCCATCTATCATGATCCGCATTGGCCTCCCATGCTGAGCAAGTTTCGTTTGGACATTCCAAAGTTCAAGTCCAAGCCTAATGAATATCCAGGCGATCATGTGACTACCTTCCATTTATGGTGCTCATCCAACTCTTTGAGAGACGACTCTGTCCAGTTGCGTTTGTTTCAACACACTCTCATCAGGAGTGCTATGAAATGGTACATCGAGCTCGACCTATCAATATACTATTCCTTCGACGAATTGGCAATGGATTTCTTAAACCATTGCCAATTACCTGTGAGATACGACGTTGACACCGAATTGCTGGCCAACTTTGAGCAGACAAAAGCGGACCATATCTCAAATCACATCCGAGAATGGAGACACCATAAGAGTTTGATAAAAGTACCAGTCCCATCAACATTCCTGCTTGAGTGGTTCCTTAACTCTTTGGCACCTCAGTTATCTAAAGACATCGCAACCTCAGGGGTATTTTAATAAGAAGAAGCGATAATGAGAGATCAACAGCTAGAGCTGATTTACTTTCAATCTGGTTTACTTTATGAAGTTTTTCCAGATGCACCGCGATCAATACTTTACAAGATCAGACAAAGATATGGACCACATGCCGATGGTATTGTTGGTTCAACACAAACAAATCCCACTGATCAATTGTCAAATCAATTGCATCAATTGTCAATACAACATATAGCGACCATCCAGACCACTGGTTCAGCTGCTCCCCCTACTCAAACGTCGGATGTACAGAGTGTGAAATCGACAAAACCGAAGGCCACCCAGTAGCCCGACGGAAAGAAGAAACAACGAAAAAAGGGTAAGGGGGATAAGAAACCTACCAATAATGCTGGGAGGGGAAACACAAAAAATAAGAAGTCGAAGTATCCTTGTAATATTTGCATGGAAGGCCACCCAACTCACCAGTGCCCTTGACTTGAGGAGGCCCAAAATTTATTGGCACAACAGTAGCCTGCCGTGTTAATGAATCCATTTCCACATGGGCAAAATTTAACTCAAGCCTCTTCAAGGCGGAGGGGGTCAATTAGGGACCCCTTCCATCTGCGAGTAATCCTTTGTCTGTGAATGTGTACATGATGAAAGGTATCATTGACATAACAAATAGGAAACACGACTACACAATGCCTAGATTGAGAAGACGTTGGGTGAAACAATGACACGCATCCCAAAAGGTGCGTTGAAGAAAGCTTACCACAACCCAAACACAAGGACCACCCCAAAATACTCTATGGTGTAGGATTTGTCTCAAACCCCTTGTGCAATGTCGGCTTTGGAAGTCCTCCAGAGTTGCCCTTCCCAGAGAAAGGCTCTATTAGCTACCTTAGGATATGCTGAGACTTGTAATCCAGGAACGATCATGCTTGATATGTCTGAATTAAAACCTCGTCTTCCTTACCACGTGGCATTTCAGATAGTAGTGGCTTACACCACGAAAACTTTTACTAGGAACAATTTCCGCACGGTGGTTTTCTAAGTGCTCTGAGTGGGCCCTGGAATATCCTTCCTAGATTTCATAAACAAAGATCGGATGTATTTGGCATGTTGGAAGGCCATTGGCCAACCCATTTTAACTCTGTCACCTACTCTCCTTACCACTTTCGACGGTCATTTGTTCCAACAACATGGAATCATCCCCTCTTTTCCCTTGCAGTTAGGGGGGAAGATCGTGTGCGTCGAGGTTGAATAGGTCAATGCATATCTCAACTACAATCTCTTGTTAGGAAGGAGTTGGAGCTATGCTATGCAAGCAGTGGTCACGACAGTTTTTCGGGTCTTGTTGTTTCCACACGAGGGTCGGATCATGTCCATTGATCAGTTATCCTTCTCCTGTCTTGACCCTTCATCGAGGGTATCCATGTTCCTGATGATTGATAATCCTTAGCCCGACATCATCAACGTAGGGGTTGGGTTGTGCCCACCTTTGATGGGTACTTTCGATTACCCACCTCTGACCGACAATGTCCAGTACATATCGGCTGTCCTCGACCAGGATAGGGCTGGAATCTTTCAAATATCGTCGTTTCACATGACTTACTTTAACAATCCATGGACTCTTCCTTCCCCATCAGCTACGATGGAAGGGAAAGGGCACCATGGCATGGCCATGCCTTTGTTCGTGGCAAAAATTGCGTACTCTATAGTCCAGCAAGCTTCCACCAACCCTGATCCAACTCTCGCGTAGGAGTTAGATCCGATTCTTGAGCCTATTTGGGCTCAAGGTTCCCTCACCGATACTAATTTTTTAGACTTGGTCTTTCCCTCAGAAGAGACTATTATTGAGGCAATGACTAGTCCAGACAGACCCTAGGATGATCTCCATCACAGATCTTATTTTCTCCCAGAGTTTAGAAGAATTGAAGCAAGAGAATTCACTTTGAATATGACTGGAGATAGGGCTTGTACTATCAATCCTTTGGCTATGCATGCGGTTTACGTTGAAGGAAATATGGCAACCATCGCTAAAACGATACCTATTGATATCTCCAGAACCCCTGGCGTCATGGAGAATATCTTCGTCAGAGCAGACTGCTCCCCCAAGGAGATTTGAATCTGTACGGATTTATTTAAAGAATTTCGCGACGTGTTTGCCTGGTCTTACGAGGAAATTCTAGGCATAGATCCAAGAATCGTTTAACATGAAATCATGACATATCCTGATGCCAAGATGGTCCAAAAAAATCTTTGTCCATTTAATCCCATGAAAGCAACAACTATTAAGGTTGAAGTAGAGAAACTACTCAAAGTTGGTTTCATCTATCCCATTCAATTGACTCAATGGGTGTCAAATCCTGTGCCATTCAACAAAAAGCAGGGTACGATTCGCGTATGTATGAACTTCCATGATTTGAAAAAATCCTATCCAAAGGATAATTTCCCCACACCATTTATTGACTAGATAGTTGATGAATGTGTAGGTTGCGAGGCCTTTTCTTTCATGGATGGTTTTTCGGGATACAATTAGATACAGATCAAACCCAATGACCAACACAAAACCGCATTCATTTGTTTGTGGGGTACATTCTCTTATCGGAACATGCCTTTTGGCCTGAAAAATGCTGGAGCTATTTTCAGCAGGCCATGTCTTTTGCTTTCCACGACCTCAAACACATAGTCGAGGCTTATCTTGATGATTTAGCATCACGGTCATAAGAGAGCTGATCATCCAAAAAACCTTCAACTTATCTTTGAGCGATGTCGCTACTAACAGATTCGTTTGAATCCAAACAAATGTAGTTTTTGCATAACATCGGGTCGTCTTCTTGGTTTCATAGTTTCAAAAATAGGGATCATGGTCGATCCTATAAAGGTTGAGGCGATAGTTCAGTTGCCTCCCCTGTGCACAATCCCTCAGCTTCAGAGTTTACAGGGAAAAGAGAACTTCTTACAGTGTTTCATCACAAACTATACCGATATCACAAAGGGTTTCATGCGTTTACAGAAGAAGGACATTCCTTTTCATTAAGACGAAGCCGCTCAATTCTCTTTCGAAGAGTTGAAACGCACCCTCACATCTACCCCTCTGCTTTGGCCACACAATTATAAGAAAAAATTCTTATTGTACTTGGCCGCTACAGAGTCGACCATCGACATGGTCTTGGTTCAGGAGGATGATTTTCTCTTAGAATACGTGATCTATTACCTGAGCCGAGGCTTGGTTGGACTGGAACTCAATTATTCCCACGTTGAAAAACTTGTGTTGGCAATAGTTCATGCTGTCCAGTGGTTCCATCATTACATCTTGTTTCAAAAGACTACCATCATTGCCGTTATGAATCCGTTTCAATACGTGTTGACACGACGTGTAATCGGAGGAAATATCAATAGATGGATAGTTATCCTCTAGGAATTCGATTTGGATTTTGTTTTGGCGAAATCTAAAAAGTCGTTGGTCTTCACGGAATTCATTTCAGAACTTCTGGTCGAATCAGGTGATGTTATTCCCGAGGAGTCTCCTATAAAAGGAGACATGTTTTTGATTGCATCTTCGGACCCCTGGTATGGAGATATACTAGTCTATATCCATACTTCGAAGTGCCCCACCTCTACTTCTCATGATGAGCGTCATCGTATATCCAAACTTCGAAGTGCCCCACCTCTACTCGAGGACACTTTGTATCATCGAGGTGTAGACTGCATCCTTCGCCAATGTCTCACTCATGAAGAAGCGAAAATCATGCTTAATGATTGCCACACTGGAGCATGTGGTGATCATTTGTTTGGGTTGGAAACAACCCAAAAGATTCTACGAGCCAATTACTTTTGGCTGACATTAATCAAAGATTGTGTTGAATTGGTCAAGAAGTGCCACCCATGTCAGGTCTTCTCTCAGAATATGAGGGCACACCCCACTCCCATGTTTCCTGTCATCACAGTTGGTCCCTTCACCAAGTGGGGGATTTATTATGCTACATGCAACCCCCCTTCAACAAGGGGACATCGTTATATCATCATAGTAGTAGACTACTTTACGAAGTGGGCCGAGGCTATGCCAATGTTTAAAGATGATGGCGAGACAACAACTCTCTTTTTGTTTGACTATATAATAGCAAGGTTCGACATCCCGAGAGACATTGTCACTGACCATGGCAGTCACTTTCAAAATAAAATGATGTTCGAGTTAATGTCAAATCTTGGGTTGAGGAAAGAACATTTTTCACCCTACTACCCATAAGCAAATGGTCAGGTGGAAGCTGTGAATAAGTCCCTTAAGATCATTTTACAGTGAACGATCAATTCGGCCAAGTCAAACTGGCATTTGATGTTGTACTCCACGTTATGGGCCTACCAAACATCTGTTAAGACTACAACCGGTTTCTCACCTTTTCAACTCATTTATAGGATGGAAGCAGTCTTTCCTATAGAGTTCCAGATACCGTCTCTAAAGTTGGCAGTACAGTTATCTCTAGACACTTCACTGCTTGAAGAGCGTTTATTATATCTTGAGCAGCTTGATGAGTAGCATTGGGATGCATCCTTGGCTAACGAGGCTCACAAACAAAAATTCATGTGTCAGTATGATCGGTCCATCCATCCTCAGATTTTCTCTGAAGGTGAACTTGTCCTAGTTTATGACCAAGATAAGGAACCCCTGGGGGCATGCAAGTTCAAACCCATGTGGGTCGGACCTTTCATCGTGAAGGAGGTTCTAAAGAAGGGCGCTTATTGTCTAGTGGACTTTGAGGGAAATTCTTTGGAGGATCCTAGAAATGGGCTCTACCTCAAGAAGTATTACTCGTAGGTGGGTCACCTTGGGTGACTTATTGTACATATGTATAGTTCTTGTACATTTTTAGCCTTTGTCTTTTTGGTTTTATGAACGTGTCATTTTTGATGTCATATTTTTCACTATGGCAGATGTCAAGTGAATAAGAGGTGTTCGTTGGGTTTGCAGATGATGCTAGCTAGCACACTCAGAGGTTTGCTTCCATAGCTTGGGTGATTTTCACACCTCAGGGCCCGTTGTTATCTTCAGGAGGTATTTGTTTAGGTGACGCCACAAACAATGTCGCCGAATACAGAGCAGTCTTAGATTTTATTCGTGACTCTTTGTCGCATGGTATATCTCACCTATGGGTCTACTTAGATGCTCAGCTGGTTGTGTCCCAGCTAAATGGGGTTACCGCGTTTACGATCCTACTCTACACCAATGGTTCCTTAGAGTACGTCTCTTAGAAGAAAGATTTTATTACATTACGTATATCCATGTTCCTATGAGATTGAATCAAATCACAGATACTCTAGCTAATCATGTATTAGATTGGCATATTGCACACATGTAAGGAAAAACACACACACGCACATGCAAATGCATTTGTAACATAGATGTAATCCATAAGACATAAAAAGATGTAAATACACACACATATATAAAAATATCAGAGTACATGGGTGGGCACAAGCGCCTCAAAAATATGTCCAGTAAGAGTCACGAGGCTTATGCCCTCAAAAATATACAAAAAAGTGCTCTCAGCACGTAAGTAGTCCAGCTTAGTTAAGGGCAGGGCCTGTTGGCCCTGCCATACTGAACAACAACGTTTGGCAAATGACGAAAGAGTTGGACCCAGGTCTGTGGCACCCCAACAACATGAGGTTCCATCGATGGTGGAAGAGCCTCGATCTCCTCCATAGGGACTATATGAGTGAGCACAGTGAGGTTCTGCTCCACCCGTCTCAATACTCTCTCAGCCTCTAAGGTTGGAGTCCCCCCTGCTACTACTGCTGGTCTTGCCTTTGGTTGAGGACGCCACCTGGTCCTCGAGAAGTCTGTTGGATGCATTGGACCCACATCTGTACATAACAGATACATAATTGTCAGATACTCTGGTACACATAAAAATGATATATATATAAATAAATAAAAATGAAATAAATTTGAAAAAACAAGCTTACCTAGCTTTCCTCGCTCCGCTCCGGGAGGTACAGGCATGTCAGGCTCTCTAGAAAATTTGATCCTGACATAGAGGTAGTCCTCTATAGCCAGAATCTGCTGAGACCACTAGTAAAAACAATTATCATCGAAGGCCTCGATGGTCCTCCCTCCCCCCTGTCGCGGAAACAATGTCGCCCATATGCATAGCGCTGGGAGAGAGGCATCGTGCCCTTGTATCGTCTCTCGAGGATTGAGACTGGGTACCCTCTCAAGGAAAAAGGAACACAAAACAGTCCCAAACCCGAAGTTTCGGTGCTCCCATTTCCGACACTCTGTTAGTTGTCTCTTCATGCAATCTAGCATGGTTGTGCTCCAGTCAAAAAATTGTGCATTTAAGCACTGTACTGCATAATGCATGTGCGTCTGAGAAGACTGATGCAAAACCGTGGATCCAGTGATCTGCCCAATGAGAAGAACTATCACTTTCAGTGATAGGTTGTTGATCTTGTGTATGGGGATTTGAGAACCTAATGTTGGATTACTGAGAGGGGGGGTGAATCAATAATAGCGTAATTATAATCCTTTTTCTTCAAATGTTATAT
>JASDQU010346705.1:858-11352 GCA_032191745.1 Picea mariana
AGCTCATTCTTTAGACTCATTATTTGTCCAATGTTTCTGACTGAGAAGAGGTTTGTTAGGGCATCGTACATCTTCTTCGATGAGTCAAGACGGGAGTTGTAGCGTATCAAGTGGTATTTTATAGAGTCCACTATGATACTCATGGCATTGATGTCACCGTCTTTGAACTTCTCCATAACTGCAACGTTCTATGGTTCCTTCTCTTTTCCTTCTTCAAACTCTGGTTCCACGATCTTTCCTTTCACGATATCCAACACTTTAATCTTGGCAAGGATGAGGTCAATCCTTGTCTTCCATGCTCTGAAGTTAGAAGCTCCATCTAACTTATTTTCTGACTTCATAGTGTAAGTCATGGCTACTTTGACTTGGTCAACCCTATATTTGACCAAAAACTCAAACTTGACATCTTGGCTTGCTGAGAGTACCAGGGGATGCGCTAGGCTAGGGCGCATTGATCTATCCGGACATTAGGTCAATCCCTTCACTTAAAGTGCCTCAACGAGAGGATTAGGGTTTCTGCAATTGCACCTGCTAGTAACCCTAGCGGCAGTGCTTTGGTGACTACTCCTGCTAGAAACCCTAGCGACAGTTCTTCAACGAGCTTAATATCCTTCTGGCTATGTTTCCTTTCAGCAGTTAGACTAAATGAAGGAGGTGTGGGCCCATAACCTGTTAGAATATAATGGATGTGATCGTTTTACCATTGACAATATCACTATTGTCACCCAACCATAGGCCGAAGCCACCCTCCGAGCACCTTAACCTTGACAGAGAATCACTCCGGAAGCAAACCCTAGGCTAGATAGCCAAACAAAGAGTAGCACACCTTTCCCCAAGGATAGCGCACCAACAAGAGTTGATCAGATAGTCCAAACCCTAACCAAGAGATAGTCCAAGCCAAAGCGTAACTGTTAGTTGCAGCAACTGCAACAACAACTCTCCTCCAAACCTGCGCACAAACTAGGCAACTGCAGTGCGCACAAGTGCTGCTCTGCCATTCTGAGAAGTGTGTCAAATGAGAGACTGGCACCGACAAGTCTTCTAGGGTTATTAGTCAACGCATTAGGGTTTCTTCTTGCTTCCCGTAGTATTCTATCCTCGTTAGGTTTACACGTGGAGGTAAATACCTCCCGCAGCTACCATAATATCAACAACCGTCACATCTCTTCTTAGAGATAAAGTTGCCACCATTCTAGCGAGTCTTGCACTCTCTATTTTTACATTCTCTGTACATTTCTTTCATTAATAGAAATCATGTATTGTTGTATTTCTCTGTTTATGGCAATTTTAGGAGAGCTTAGTCTCCAACTCTATTTTTTAACTCTTAGACAACATTAGACCCCGAGGAGGCTCAAAAGAATCCCAAGGTTCGCAACTCTAGAAGATTTCTTTTATTGCTTAACAATGAAAGGCACAACAACCTCGAATTCCTATCGATTTGGGAAACAATGCCGATGAATTATTACAACCATCTCATTAATGAAGGTCCTCTCATGGAATGTTAAGGGCCCCATGGTCTACAAGATATGGACATTGATTTAGGACCTTGATATTTTGTTTAACCAAGAAGTAAAAACTTATGGGTTCTTGTTAAAACTAGTTTGAATTAGATGTGGCCACAATCTATTTTCATGACGACTCAAGACAATGATAAGGGTCGAGTGGAAAATTTGGTTTCATCTAAACCTCCCTCCTCAATCATGGGCTAAGGGATTGACCCCTCTTAGAGATTGGTTTTGTTAAATTTGTAGCTTGGAAGGTGTCTCGGCATTGGCCTAAGTGTCGAGGCATGCTGAAGGACACATTAATTAAAATACCCAGATCAACATTGTAATTTATCCTAAGTCTTAAGTTAGGAAAAGTATAAAAATCATGTAAACGATTTTTATTGACTTTTTCACTCATATTTCCTAAGTCTAACTTTTTGGACATTAATAATTCACTAAAAGTGAATTTCTGGAGGCTTCTAGAAGACTCTTGGAAAAGTGAGTTAGAGTGATAAAAAGGAGGTTGAAGGGTGAGAGGGACACACATTGAGCTAAGAGCTGAAGAGGGCAAATTTGCAGCTGGAGGAAAGGTGATATTGCAAGGCTTAAAAAGCAGAGCCATACAGGTCGAGTTTGTTAGGTTGTATGAATTTTCTGAATTAGCTGTTGTAATTATTTTCTTCCTCTAAAGCCAATAAAATCCCCTCTTTGTTAGTTTTCCCCACACTGGGGTTTCTAGGGTAATTTCTAGTGTTAGTATTTTTATGTGCTTTCTTGCTGTTGCTTTTGTTGTGCATTTAAGTTAAGAAACACAACTGTATTTTCTATTGCATAGTTCAAAATTTTATTTCTGGTTTAAGATAAATTTCTGGGTATAAAAACTATTGGCAAATAAAATCTGATTACTGGGTTTTAGAAATTAACATGGTATCAGAGCTTAGCCTCTCAATACAAGGAGCCAAGTTGATTTTACAAGTGACCAGAGATAAAAATCAACAAAGGATCGAACTGTCCAAGAGGGCGTGTGAGCTAGGGAAGCTGATAAAATGCCTAATGCAGGCTTGAAGTTTGAAGATAGGTTGGAGGGAGCTTCTAATTTCAGTCCATGGAGAGAGTGAATTGCTTTGGTGCTGGAGGAACAAGGATTGTGGGAATTTGTTGAAGGTACAACAGTACTACCGACAGATCTAGCAAAACAACCAGCTCATCTCAGAAAGGATGTGAAAGCTAGAAGAATCACCATTGATGGAGTCAAAGACCACATTATTCCTCACCTCTCAGGCAAACCAAGTTATACCAGTATGATAACCAGACAAGAAAGATGTTTCTCAGGGAGAAAATCAAAAGGACAAAGATGGTCAGGGATGAGTCTGTTTCTACATATCTTACCAAGTTCACTTAGATCAGAGATGAACTAGTAGCAGTAGGAGAGACCGTGGATGAGACTGAGTTGGTGAGGACAACCTTGAATGGCTTCACCAAGCAATGAAATGTATTTGTCCGAGGAGTTGTAGCATAGGAGAAACTATGGGACGACTTCACCCAGGAGGAGCTATGTGTTGGTACCTCACAAGCCAGCCAACCGAAGACTGAAGTTGAGGAGAACCTTGCTCTAGCARGCAAGGGAAAGTTCAAAAGAAAGAAGGGCCCCAATGGGGGTCAGACCTCAAAGGGAGAGAAGAAGAAATATTTCAACAAAATCAAATGTTTTTCTTGTCACAAACCAAGACATTATGCCAGCCAATGCCCAAACAAGAAGGGAAACAAGAAGTCATAGATGGCAGCATCCGCTTCAATAGAAGTTGATGAGTTTGCAGGCAGATTTGAGAATGAGATTTCACTCATAGCATGTCTCTCCAGTTCAACCAATTCAAGTGTATGGTATATAAACAGTGGTGCCTCTAGTCACATAACTGGAGTGCGTGATTACTTCTCCAGCTTGAAGGACGAGGAGATGGACTTAGTTATTGAGATGGGCAATAATGTCAAGTGTCGAGCAACAGGCCATGGGACAGTTACATTTCAGAGGGAGTCCGGGAAGTCACTGATGGTGAGAGACGTACTATATGTTCCGGGTATGATGAAGAACCTGATATTAGTTTCAACTTTGGAGGATAGGGGCTATGTGGTGACTAGTCTCATTTCAAAATGGGCGAGTATACATATGGCCCAAGGATGTCAAGACTGACATAGTGATTGGAGTCAGGAGAGAGAAGTTGTATAGGCTTCAATTTGAGCCAACCCAGAGAATCAAACAGGTAGAAAGATCAGGACACTGAGATCTAACAATGGAGGCAAGTATACCTCGAAGGCCTGCAAGGATTTCTGTGCAGGTGTTGGGATAAACAGGGAGTTGATTGTTCCATACAACCCACAACAGAACAAGGTAGCGAAAAGAGAGAACAAGGCGATTGTTGGGGCTGGAATAGCCAAGCTGTATGATCAGGGTATGCCTAGGTTCTTATGGGAAGAAGCTTGTAATACTGCAGTATACATACAGAACATGAGTCCTCACAAGGTGTTGGGGAGGAAGACTCCTTAGGAGGTATTTATAGGGAGGAAACCAGAGGTTGGACACTTCAGGATTTTCGGATGCCTAGTCTAGTGTCATGTCCCCTCGGAGAAGAGGACGAAGCTCGAGGCCACTGCGGAGAAGGGGATCTTCGTTGGATACAATGAGACTTCTAAGGTGTACATAGTCTACATTCCTTCCTTGAAGAAGACTGTGGTCAGGTGGGATGTGAGGTTTGAGGAGGACAGAGCCTTGAGGAAGGCTCATGGGACTGTTCCAACAACAATAGGGGATTAGGAGCTAGAGAATAAGAAGATTGAGAATACAAAAGTTATAGGTACATGTACAGGTATAGGCACAGATGATCAAACTGTAGAGCAGGATGAGGAGCAAGAGGCTCCTCCAATACAGGATCCTCCTTCTACTTTTAGGAGGAAGATCAGATGGGTAGAGCAGAGCACCACATAGAGGACTCCAGTCAGAGAGAGCAGAGCACCACATAGATTCTCCAATTATATGGCTTTGACAATGTTGCACGAAGCAGGAGCATCGAAAGCGTCATTTTCCAGAAATCCTCGGAAGCGGAGCGTCCTGGAAGTGTCTGTTATATATATATATATATATATATATCTGTTTGTGTGTGTGTGTGTGTGTTTGTGTTGCATTTATATTCAAAAAAAACATGCAGAAAGATAAATTAGCCGCATAATATATGAAAACATGCATATTTGTACATCAATATAGATAGGAATGGAATCAATAGTACATCAATGATTAATCATTCAAGCATCAACCATCTAGATTCTAGCAATTACAAACTTACAAACCAACATACAAATTTTTAAGCCATATTGGTATAATAAAAAGTAGACCATAAACTTATGAAATAAAATCAGATATCCAACCACTGTCAACAATAACATGAGTCATGACCAAATAGTTATGTTTACAAAATAGGCCATCTACACTGGTGACTGAAGTATGAAGACTGAAAAGACCAAAACAATAAAGTTTAAAGTTTAAATTGAGCTAGTTGCTAAATACTATGAATCTATCTATAGACTATGAAATATGAAGTAATGAAAAAGGAGAATCATCAAACAACTATCCCATCCTCCTTCCACCACCACAACTATTGCGTGGGCCTCCACATGGTGGTAGTGCAGAAGTAGATGCAGACGGTCGCGATGGAATTGAAGATGAAGCCCCTAGTGTTGTAGCTGGAATCTTGGACATGGGGACCACGACAGTGGATGGGGGGGCATCTCAACATGATCATCATCATCCAAAAGAACATTCTCCAATTGCTCTAAAAGAAATACTCCATCCTCCAAATTATCCTCCTCTAGATTGTTGTCCCAACGCCTCAAGTTTTTATCTGTTTGCACCTTCTCACAGTAATGGGACAACAATCGCAAGTTGTAATGAACATAGACCAATCTCTCTACTCGACCTACATTCAACCTGTTTCTTTTGACGCTATGGATGAAACTATAGGCGCTCCAACACCTCTCTGCAAAAGCAGTGTTCACCACCCGTGAAAGCGCTTGTGTTGCCAAACGTTGCAACTATGGGGTAACACTGCCATGCATGTTCCACCAATCGAGAGAACTCAAATTCCCTCGATATCTAATTGCATGGTTGGTCCCAAAGGCATCATTTGTTAAGGATGTAATGGCTCATTTGTCTCCTTATGTTGTCACACTCCTTGTCCGGGATCAATTTTTCTAATGCTTTCAAACCAGCTTGAACCTCTAGATCTTGGTGTGGTCTTTTCTTGGACCCACCACCAGGTGTTGGTGATGAAAACCATGATACATGATAGTATTTAGGTGTTAGCACATATGCTAAAGCATGTAGTGGAATATTTAGCATTTCCCATCGTTTTTCCACCTCTACACGAATATGATTATAGAGGTTGACATTTCTAGGCTCAACAATGTCTTTAATCTGCCCTAGCATGCTATCCATTTGCTCATACACCCCCCCAATGATTGGCCGATCTCAATCTGCAAACTTGATCATGTGATAAATTGGCTTGGTGAATTGCAAAACATATCGAACCTGTGACCAAAACTAATTGTCAATGACTATTTGCTTCACTGCATTGTTGAGATTTGGGTACCTTGGAAAGTGGTCCCCTTGTGTTTGTGAGCCTCTAAACACAAGTGGGAAATACTTTGTACTATGTACCATGTACTTTATGTCTAATTTCACTTTGACTTAGGAGATTTAAGTCAAAAGTGAAATTTGGTCATTTTAGCCTAAAATGACTATTAATTCACTTTGTGGGTGAATTGAGGGACATAAAGTGAAATGATGGAAACTTGAGTAAAGTGGGTTTTGAGTTGAGATTATTTTGGAGAGATCTCAACCATTGATTAGAGATGGGATGAGATGATCTCATCCACCCATCTTTTAGGTTTCCTTATGTTTCCTTAAGAGGGGCACATAGGGCAAGGAGAGGCTCATTCTCACTTGTATGTTCACCAAAGGAGCTTGGAGAAGGGCAAGTAGATGGGAATGGAAGCACTGGGAAAGGAGAGCTTGGGCGCCTCCTTTCATGGAGGGCTCATGAAGGCTTAGGGCACAATTTATTTGTGGTGATCACACTTGCTTGGAGGAGGGCACACCATAGGAGGGGGCGCACAACTAACAGGGAGCAGTTTTACTTGGAGGAAGTCAAATTTGATTGTTTCACTAGAGAGGCAGCACACAAGAGCACATTGCGGTGCAAGGGATTCTTCTTCAGAGCATCTAGGTTCAAGGGCACTTCACTTCAGTGGATAGAGCAACAAAGGGAGAGGGTGCACTAAGCTTGGGTGCATATCTCCTTGGATCCTTTGGCAAGGCTCGAGAGGAGCTTGCTTTGTATATAGATTCCATCATATTGTATTTGTTGTTGTATCTCATGCTTTAGACACCACTTATATATATACTTCCATTTTGTTGCCGTCCTAATACACACTTGCAAACGTGAGCAAAGTCCAGCTCACTTAGTGTGTCCTTGGAGGCACAATGCCTAGGTTCACAGTCCACATTGTCACCTTGACTGGAACCTCTTCCTTCTAGGCTTACTCCTAGGGAAGCCAAGGGAGGTAGACCCTAGTTACTAGATGTGATCTAACATTTATATTCTAGGAGTTGGTTTTAATTTGTTAAAGGTTAATGGGAGAACTAACCTATGATGTTAAGGCAGCAAATGCAAAGTGCAAGATTTTCAATGACAAGCAAACTCTTCCCTAAGTCAACTAAGACTAGTGCCTAAAGGTTGGGCAAGGGGTCAACTATGTTTGAGGGTGTTGAATTACAAAAGATTACAAGTAAAATAGATTACAATTATCCACAACAAAGATACAAATACTTACACAAAGAATAAGAAATGGTACAACAATTATACAAGAGATACACAAGATACAAATGAACAAGATTAAAGATGTCAAAGTGAGATTTAAGAAATACTTTAAGATCAATCACATAAGGCCAAGCATGCCCCAATAGCACTTACTCTATTGGATTGTTTTTCAATGGAAACCACTAAAGCATTCAAGATTCAAGAAGATGATGCCTCCCAAATGGGATACTCAACTTCTTCTTGAATCACACCACAAGAGCATAAAATAAATATGTAAATATTTGGAAACTTAATGCTCAAGAACTAAAACACTTAGATTTTCAAACCACAAGATTGCATGAAAGATTGATGAAAATAAAAGTGATTGCAAGATAAGACTTCTAAACAATCATCCAAGATACTCAAAATAAAGATTGTCTAGAAGGCTAAGTGGTTAGGAGTTCTTTAAAGATTAGATCAATTTTATTTGCCCTCCCCCTAACTAAGTGTTTGAACCTTAAACCTCCTCCTCCTATTGCCAAATAGCTGCCAGATGCTCAAGATAGTAAGGCAACGAGGCCCACCCTAGCTTTCACGGTCAGCCCTGACAGTAAGAGTACTTCCCGGAGAGGACACACACCCGGTGCGCCACGAGGCAGTCCCCTGCCACTACCCTCCGTTGTTTTCCTCAAACCCGTTTTAGATGGTGAAAATGGTGGAATTAGGTTGTCCTAGTTGGTCTAAAAAGTTATTATGACTTGTAGGCAAGTCTTAAGGCGTGTTATGAGTGTTTTAGATGACTTTTAGGTGCCCAAAAACAATGATTTATGCTCAAAACCGAAACTTAAAATGACTGTTGTGAGTGTGTTATAACTTATGAAATGGAAAACTAATACCACATCTAAAGCATGAATTTAAAGATGAAAGGATACATATCATTTATTTAACCATCTCATTCACCATTCAATGTGTAAACTTGAAAGAAAGATGTAAAGTGAAGACAAAAACAACTTGTCAATTACAACAGAAAATTACTTTAGATTTTATCACTTAGCCACACAAATTATCCCATAAGAAGCTTGCTGAAAATGGAAGTACTTGCTGAAAAGAAAAACTAGATCCTACACTATTCACATATCCATGAGTGCCTTTGCAAAATTAAATGAAAACTTGAAAGCTTGAGAGAGATGTTTGCCAAAGAATGAATCACCACTTAAACATAGATATGTGTTGCATTTAGATGTGCTATTACTTAGACCATAGTAAAACTCAAAGCATGTAAACGAAACTATGAATCTAAGACTTGAACTAAAATTAGCATATGTGTGAAATCTAACTCTAGAATATTCTAAACATGTATGCAAGAGAAATCATTCACATATTACCATCCTAGCCATACGATATTGGGGGTTACTCTCCCAAAGTGTAGGCAAGTTAAACTTGAAACAAAACTTGAAATGTAAATGAGCAAACCACTCACAATGGCACAAGGTGGAGACAAGCCTACCAATGTTGTGCCAAAGAGGGTTGGAAAAGAAAAACTTAAATGAAATCTAAAATCTAGCCCAACGATTTTGGGGGGTTGGCTTGGCCAATCACTCTCCCAAGGTGTAGGCAACAAAAAATTGCTTCAAAATGAAATAAAAGGTTAAAGAGATAGCTCTCAATCCCCTTGGAGGGTTTTTCTAGTGTTGTGTGGACTTCTTGATGTAGCCAAGTCTCTCCAAATCAGATCTGAACTTGCAAAAACGGCAAGGTTTCCCTTGCTAGGAGAGCTACACACAACAATACAAGCTTGGAAAAATTTTGCCTTTTAGGGAAAAAATTTTCTTTAGAAATTTTATGAAAAATTAAGTTTTGATGACCATAAGACTAAGTATGCTAGCTGAAATATGAGCTGCAACAGAAATATATAGAGAATGAGCAATAGAGGAATAATTCTTGGAGTGTATGAAAGTCYCAAAGAATAGACTTTTGCTCAAGGCGCTTCTAATGAAACCCTTGAGGTCCAACCTGCAAAAACTCAACACAACAGCATGCATACAATGGATAATATGGAGGGTTAAACTAATAAGTGAAATACTTGCACATTATCTARCTAACCACATATATAGATTCACAAGAGTACTCTTTGCAAAACCTACTAAAATAAAATACTTTACCTAAGATCCAATCATACATGCATCATATCAAATTGAAAAGATTATACCTCATATGTTTGTAAGAATACAAATACTTGTAGATCTTCCCAAAATATCCTCCAAAGTTTCCTTTATTATTGCTTCAAGAAGAGGGATATTGGAGAAATACTTGTGGAAAAGAGAGAGAGAGAGAGAGTGGAAAATCAAGTAGCATAACAATAGCTCAAGATATGGTGAGTTGGGAGTGAGAAATGAGATCTATTTATACTTGGAGAGGCAAACTTACCTCTCTTGGATCAATGCCAAGTGTCCACCACCAAGAATAAGAGTAGATCTCAAGGCTAGGGCACACCATCTAGGGTTTGAAAGCTAGATCTAGGGTGTAGAAAAATGTAGGAGGTGTTGGGATCAAGCAAAAAGGTGTGGGAGGCCTTGGGATTTATGCCAAGGAAGGTGAGAGTTCTCAAATAATTAAAAAAAAATCATTTGTGGAGTTTCTAGATGGAGGGGGGCGTAACTCCTCTTGAAGGGTGCAAAAAAAGGATGAAAATGAAGGAACGGAGGCGGATTAATGAAAGAAAAGGAGTGGGATCACCCTAGGAGGTGATGTGGGGGTTAAAGGGAGTCATAACTCATGAGAGGGGGCCCCATTTAAGTCACAACATCCACCACCAAGAAAAAAACGTCAATCCCCCTAGGCGGGCACAACTTTTGAGTGTGGAAGGTGGGAAAGGGGTTGGAATAGGTTGGAAAAGGATGGGAGGGTTATGTTATGCTTAGGGAGGCTCTCTCTAACCTTTATTCCATCATTTTACATCCTCAAAACTCATTATTACAATTTTACAATTTTGCCATGTTTGGACTTTAGCAATTAAAATTGTTGTTTTAGACTGACTGACACTCCGGGTGGACTAACCCATGGCTAAAGTTGTCCGACTGAGCTGAAACTTGGTCCATGGATGTAGGGGGTGCTATTCCATTTCTTTTGAGCACAAATACCCCTATCAAAAGTCCAAGGAT
>JASDQU010346708.1:0-12381 GCA_032191745.1 Picea mariana
TATTTCCATACTGGTTAATGGATAATCCACATCATTCTTTTCAAATGAAAGAGGTCTGTGATAGGGATGTCCTCTTTCCCCTCTCTTATTTATATTGTCCTTGGAATGTTTGAGTATTCTTATCAAGTCGGGTTAGCGTGAAGGGATTATTACTAGCATTAAAGTATCAATATTGGTAAAAGTTCTGCTCTTATTCTTTGTGGATGATATCATCATAGCCACAAAAGAGGACCCAAGAGAATGGAAGGAAATAAAATTGATTCTGAACCTCTCCTATCGAGCTTCAGGATTACAGATTAATGAGTCAAAATCCACTTTTCACTATTCTGGATTATTGGCGGCAAACATTGAGACTTTTAAGATAATCTTTTCATTCGGATACCATGAGATCTCACTGGGTCTAAGATATCTCGACTACTTCTTTAAGCCGGATTGTTACAAAGTAATTGATTGGAACTGGCTTCTTATAAAATTTGAAAAAATAATTGCACACTAGTGCAATCGCTGGCTCACTCTGGGTGGAAGATTCATAMTTTTAAAATCGGTRTTGGAAGGCCAAACAGTCTATTGGATGGATCTTGATACCATTACTCRCTCCATATTGAATAAGATCAGACAAATGATGTATTCTTTTCTTTGGACAGGCGGCAACAATAAACAATCTCTTCATCTTTGTCAATGGGATATTATCACAATGCCAAAAGCGGTAGGTGTTTGGGGACTTCACAATGTTGCACTTTTCAAACAAGATTTGGCGACAAAAACTCTTTGGTGAGTCTTGACACAGGATGGTATTTGGCATCGTATTATACATGGGAAATATATTACTCCTTTTTCACTTGTAATTTGGCTCAGACTCCCAGATATTTTCCCCTCTAGCGCCTCTTTGATCTGGAGATCTCTCTTAAAAAATCTTTCATTTATTCACCACTTGCTTTGCTGGAAACCCAGCTTGGGAGATCTATTCATATAGGTAGGGACGCTATATTGTGACTTGGGTCCACTACTTTTATCTCATCTAATTTACTGAATTATCTTTGAGATATAAAAAACTTCTTCCTTTTCCAAGCCCGACACACCTCTAATGCAGTTTTTCATGCACAAATTGGAAATCTAGCTCTGATTTGGGACTCACGGGGGAACTTGCACTGGAATGGAATTCTTACTACTTGACACTAATTGGAGCAGGGATTTGACTAAATTTAGTGGAAGACGCTCTTCACTGGATTGGCGGTGACCGATCTGGTCATTTCACTGTTAAGAATGTTTACAATGTTATTTCCTCCACAATCTGGATACAAAAATGCACAGGATGGAGGCAAAACTTATGGCACTGGTCTCTTCCTTTAAAAATAAAATTTTTTATATGGTTAGTTGCAAATGACAAGATCCTGACCTGGGACATTCTACTTCTCCGACGTTAGGAGGGATCCAACATGTGCATTCTATATCTTAACAATTCTAAATCTATCTCCCACATCTTTTTGGACTGCACTTTCACCAAATTGGTTTGGCACAATCTTACACTAATCCTAAATCTCTAAAAGATGTGGAGGCACAACCTTACATGATTGCTTGGAGAATTGGGAATTTATGGACTTCACTCTTCCTCATCTTCCAACTATAGTTTGTTGGTTTATTTGTCTTACTCACAACAGGGCGATTTTTGAAAATACATCTGTTTCCTTAAATTTTGTTTGTTTCAGAATATTGGGCGAGCTGAAAATTGAAAAGAAAAAGAGGATCTCTGGCCCTCGATTTATTCAGCCTATTCTTCATATGAATGGAAATAATGCATGTTTTGACGGAGCATCTAAAAATACTGGCCTTCAATGTGGGGTGGGTGGGTTGATTCTTCATTCTGATGGCACTAAGATCACTTGGACCTTCAACTGTGGAGCATGATCTAATACCAAGGCAGTGTTGGACTTACTTCACACACACCTAGGATTTATTTTTCCTAAGTTTTTTCCTTGTTTATTAGTCATAATTAGTCATTATCCATTCTCCTATATTTTAGGGGAGAATATTCCACCTGGAGAATATTCTCCTTTAGTTGACACTTCAGTTTGACTAGTTGAGTTGAGTTTAGATGTTGCATTGGTTTTTTCACCATGAAACATTGGGATCATCACTATCTAATGCGCACTTTCCTTGGTATCATCACCAGACTGGTGCATTATCCTTGATTTCATGAGTTAACTCCTCACTACTCCCTGTTCATTCAGTTAACTGAAGACTAGTTGACTAGTTAACTCAACTAGGTGGCAATTCACTCTCATAACTGCCCAAGAGACTAGACTAGGTGGCAGTTCACTCTCGTAACTGTTGGTGTGTGTCCAAATCACTCTAGACCACCACTATGGCTCATTAGTTACTCATGTATCCTATATCTAGTGTAAATTATTCACTCTTTGAGTGTGGAATACGGTTAATAAGAATTCTTCCATTCTTTCTCTCCTTCTTCTTCTTTCTTAATTTCTCTCTGCAAATGTGTGTAGTATTTTCTAGCTAGATCTATTCTGTGCAATTTCAACACATTTACATGGTATCAGAGCCGACGAAATGCTAAGCAAAAGCTACACCAAATTATTTTTGCAGGTATTGAAGATTGAAGAACGCGGAAAAGATTGAATATATGTTTTACTCACTGATAATACTTCACACATCTCATAACTATTTGGAGTGGAAGCCAGAGATTATACTTCTTCTCAGAAGTAGAGGCTTATACCAAATAACCATGGCAATGGAAGTAGAGCCTATTTTCGTCGATGAGAAAAATGACTTTCTCAATAGACAAGATATGGCCATAGGATTTATCTGCTTGTCTATTTCTCCAGAAATTCTCCACCAAGTATGTGATGTCACACAAGAATTCACTCCAAATGAATTATGGACCAGATTGGAGGTTCTATTTGAGAATAAATAATATTGTGAATATTGCATGCAGGGGATTGGAAAGATAGAGTCAGAAGAAAAATCGTCAGAAGATCAAACCTCTTATTCTAAAGAGTCTTCTACACAAGTATTTGCACAATTTTGTATTCCATTTATTGAAGATGATGTCTACTCCATTTCATATTTTTTTTTTCTGAAATTCATGTGGAAGATATATGGCATTCATCTCAGGAGTCACATGCAGACACTTTTCCATGTGCAATGCATGCATCTCAGGAGACAAAAAGGGAGCCACGCACATCAGACTCAATTCTGATATTTTTTTAGCAGAATTTGCATAAAAAAATTGGATATTTGAATTTCTCTCAGGAAAATATCCAATTTCAAAAAACAAATTGTCCAAAATGGAGTCCAAGAAGTGAAGTTATGATCATTTTAAAATCAACAAAATTTCAGTGTTTTTCCGGAAACGGCCGCATGGTTTTCAAAATTTCATCCAAACTTTATTTGGATATTCTTCATTACAAGAAGATAAAGTGGATATTTTTGGACAAATTAGTGGTGCATATGCTTCATCATATCCGTGCAGACATCTACATATTCAACAAAATCTTCAACGAGCACAAACTTGCACAGTTGCGAGGTCTTCTTGGAGTGAAGAACACGGTTGCTTGGCAATTGTTTTTTGTTCCTTCTCATTTTTATTTTTATTTTATGCATTCTAATTTGAGGGGGGGGGTTCCCTCTTTCCTCGTTTATTTCAGTGTATCTTTTGCATTTGGGTACCTAACAGGGCCTCGTTGCCAGGACCCATTCTTTATTTTCACCATAGTGATGTTCAGGAGGGGTGTTGGAGTTACTTCACACACACCTAGGATTTCTTTTTCCTAAGGTTTTTCCTTGTTTATTAGTCATAATTAGTCATTATCCAGTCTCCTATATTTTAGGGGAGAATATTCCACCTAGAGAATATTCTCTTTCAGTTGACACTTCAGTTTGACCAGTTGAGTTGAGTTTAGATGCTGCATTGGTTTTGTCACCATGCAACATTGGGATCATCACCAGCTAATGCGAACTTGCCTTGGGATTATCATCAGACTGGCACATTACCCTTGATTTCCTGAGTTAACTCCTCACTACTCTTTGTTCAGTCAGTTAACTGAAGGCTAGTTGACTAGTTAACTCAACTATGTGGCAGTTCACTCCCGTAACTGCCTGAGAAACTAGACTAGGTTGCAGTTCACTCTCGTAACTGCTGGTGTGTGTCCAGATCACTCTAGACCACCACTATGGCTCATTAGTTACTCATGTATCCTATATCTATTGTAAATTATTCACTCTTTGAGTGTGGAATACGATTAATAAGAATTCTTCCATTCTTTCTCTCCTTCTTCTTCTTTCTTAATTTCTTTCTGCAAATGTGTGTAGTATTTTCTAGCTAGATCTATTATGTGCAGGTTCAACACATTTATAGGAATAAATTATCGGCGTCTGGGCCACCCTTCTACTGGCTTCCCGTCATAATATTATGGATCTTCATGTGAGGGGGGACTCCAATATCATTATTGATTGGTTAAACAAAAAGGGGCAGCTTCAAGTTATTGCTCTGGAATGTTGGAAAGATAGGATCATTGAATTCATTTAGGCTTTCTCCTGGATCAGTTTTTCTCATATATACAGGGAATTAAATGTGGAGGCATATTATCTGTGAAAAAATGCACTATCAAAACTAATTGACACATTGACGTATCAACATTGGACAGATGGACTTGGGAGTCCTCCTCAATGTATCATCCTCTTTTAGTTATGATTTTTGCATGATCTTGTATATATTTTGTATCATCCTATGTTTTGAAGGTTTAGAACCTTTTTGTCGTCTTGATAGATCGGAGATTATATGATCTGATAGGTAGATCTATCTCCATTCTATATGGGTTCGACTTCTATTGTATGGAACATTATATTAGAATAGTTGTGATATGTAAGGGATCAATATTTATCCTTTTTGTAAGGGCTCGATCTGTATCTTTTTTGTTTTAAAAAACCATATATAATACAAGTGAAATTTTTCTTTTGGAAAAAAAAACAGGATTATGTTCTTTCTAATGTCATGATTACGTTTTTACTAATGGTTGATTCCATGCCAACAACATATTTTTTTGGTTATGTTCTAATCCTAAAGAGAGATAAATCTAGGTAGATAACATAATATTATGATATTATGAAAGAGAAAATACATCTAATGAATTTGAAAACTATATTCGCCAATATGGGATCAAACCTCAAACCACAGTTCCATACAATCCTCAACATAATGGTGTAGTTGAAATAATGAGTAGGACTCTCCTAAATATGGTTCATTCCATGATGTTTTTAAAAAATGTAATAATGATGTTTTGGGTTGATGCAGTTCTATGTGCAATTTATGTGAAAACATGTGTCCATCTCATGTTGTAGAAAATAAGACTCCTTATGAAATGTGGTATGGCTACATTCCTTCAATGAGGCATATTAGGGTCTTTGGTTCCACCTGTTATACCTTAATTCCTAAGGAGAAAAGAAACAAGCTTGATGCAAGGAGTTGGAAGTCATCTTAGGGCACTCAAATACCACCAAGGAATATCATCTTTATGATGAGGTAAACAAGAAATGTGTTATTTCCATAGATGCGATTTTTCTTGAATGAGGCCCCTTTACTATTAGGTCAACCCTATTACATATATATTTACACATTACATGTAAATTTAGGCCCATAATATATATATTCCTCCCCCACCCCCCCTTGGGGTCATATCATATACATTTAGCCCTATATATGCTCCCCTTGGGTCATAATAGGAGTTTTTTTACCCACTCCAAGATTGGAGGAGGGATAAAAGGGATCAATATGAGTAGGAATCAGATATTAACACACCTCACATTTGTGGACAATGTGTTATTGTTTGGGAATGGCTCAACAAGTGATGCTCGCAAGATTCTTGAAATCCTAGGGTTGTATATGAAAGCCACATGCATGTATATAAACACTCAAAAGACATCCTTGGTTCTGCATATGATTCTAGAGGGCCAAAGTAGACATCTCCAAACAATCCTTCAATACAAAGACATTCCTTTTCAAGAGGGTTTAAAGTATCTCTATTTCCACTTAAAATAAAATGAATATGGATTTAAAGATTGGATCTGGTTGTATACCAAAATTGAAAAAATAATCAAAGTTTGGTGTAATAAGTGGTTATCCATGGGGGTGGATTGATCCTTGTTAAGTCGATGTTGGAAGAAACTTCAGTCTACTAGCACTCAATTGCACATATTTAGGTTTTCATGCAAAAGGAGATCAAGAAAAATGTGTTCAACTTCTTTTGGAGAGGTAAAAAGGACTATGGTGTTATGGCATGGGTCAATCGACATTAGTTGTCAAAGAAAAATATCCTAGGAGGTTGGGGGCTAAAGAAAATTCAAATGTTTGGGTAGGCGTTAGTAGGGAAAATTATTTAAAGATTGTTCAAAGGAGAAAGTCTATGGCACAATATCATGAAAATAGAGTATAGAGAGCCATTGTATTTTGAGGCGTGGATTCAAAAGGAATATGATACTTATTGTAACAATTCTATAGTATGGAAAGAATTGTTGGACTATTTCCTTATTTTAAGTTCATGGCTTTCTTGGAAGATTATCAACAAGGGAAAAGTCAAGGTGAGGGTTGATTTGTGGTTAGGGGAAAAAGGAACATACCTTTTGTCACCCAAATCAAGAAATTTTCTCCACAACCACAATGTTCATACCCTCAGTCATCTATCGGTGGCCACATAATCAAATCCATTGAGGGACGAATGGAATTTCGCGGGAGATTTAGGGTTGCAAGGAGAAATGGGTCTAGAGTGGATGGGATATACTTTGACTCTCATCCATAGTGTGATCAAGATAAAGGAAGGTGGAGATGTTCTTCTATGGTATAAAAACCCCTCAATGAGTACATTTACATCAAAACTTGGTTATGCTTCTCTCTTTGTGGTAGATGTTAGACTGGAAAAATAATGGTGGTGGAAAACATTATGGAAGTTGAAAGGAGCCTTTAAGGAAAAGAAAAATTATGGCTTGCATTAATAAATAGGATCTCAATTTGGAATTTCCTTCAAAAATGGTCCAAACACGGTCCAAGGCGGTGTATTATGTGTACACAACATGAATATATACTCAATAATCATTTGTTTGCAAGTTTCCATTTCACACAAGTAATGTGGTTAGTTGCTAGGAACATACTGAATAGAGTTGGGTAGTGGGAAGGTGATACTTTATTAAGTGTATTCACATCTTGGTTCAAAGATAAATTTGTAAGAGATTATAGACTTTTTCAATAGTAGTTTGTTGGGGTATATTATGGTTCTCTCATAATAAGATTATTTTCTAGAGTTACCTATCTCAGCTAACTGAGTTTTTACATAATTATTTATTGTTATGAAGAGTCTAAATACTCAGTGAAGGAGCCTCATAAGAGTTAGATAGATTCTTTAATGATTAATGAACATAAGTCATGGTGGTTATTTGATGGATATTCTTGTCACAATCTAGGGAAGTGTGGGTTAGGAGGATGTCTTTATTTAAACCCTTCTCATGTTATTTTCTTCTCTCTTTGATTGGTCCTAGGTCCCAACAACTAGATAGAGTTATCATGCCTTAAATATATACTCATGATTGTCGTAGAGATGAGGGTTGTGGAGTTACAAGTATATAGGGACTCAAAGATCACAATTGATTGGCTAAATGACATCTCAAACATCTAAAATGTGGGGGCTAGAGTCAGTGATGAATCAGATATTGGAAATGAGGGTATGCATCTAATCAATTATTTTGCCCATATTTTTAGGGAATGAAACAAAAATGCAGTCTCTCTTGAAAGAAGTAAGGGTATCAATGGAGGTTGGATTGATTTAAGTAAAGGAAGAGAAGAATTGTGTGGCCTATTCTAGCCCTCCATTCCCTTTTATATAAATTCATATATTTTACTTATTTTCTCATTTCATGTATTATGATGTGGATTATTCTAGGCTTTGTTTAAGCTGGTCTTTTTTTGGTCATATTTGTCATTTATGTGAAGTATAGACCATTTTCACAGTTTTGGTGGATATTGTCTATTTGAGTCATATGGATTCATTTTGAATGTATTAGTGTTGTGCTAACAATGAGGTAGTCTCTTGGATGGTGGGTTTTGATGCAAAGGGAATTTTTCTAAATGTGTTTTAATTTCATTTTCTGAAATGAATCTAATAAACTTGTTTTTGTGGAAATATTGATATCTATATATTACTATTTCTAAGATTGAAAAGGTACATTACATTCCATAAACATGCTCCTAACATGTATTCATGTCTATCCAACTTCACCCCATTAAATTTTATTAAAAATGAAATTGAGATGAACAAAATACCTCACCTCCTAACTTCTCAAAAATGAAATTAATGCCTTACATCATTACAACATAGTTCAAAAACAACAATTCACCAAAGGCCCCATATCCTCAAAGAGAAAAAAATACATATGCAAAATTAAACTATACTAAAGAGAGGGATACGTAGTGTTGTTGATTAAAATCGAAACGAGGATTTCACCACAAAGTGTTGCTAAAAGCCTATTATTTATAATCTAATAATATATAAAATACTAGTAGGTGGGACCCCCTTGTAGATTGGAGGATCAAATGAGGCTCGTATTTGATATTATGTTGTTGTTCGACACTGCTTATAGGGTTCTACATGATTGAAGATGAAATCTCAGTTTTATTTGCGGCAAATGGATGATGGATAATGCATGGTATCTGTGGGTTTCGTTACTCTAAATTCTCAGTTCCATGTCATGATGGCTTATGTGAACTGTTATTTCAATGTTGTTGACGCCATGATCTATTACTTGTTACACTTGCACGAAACACATGTTAGTCATGACAAAAGATAAAAGAAATATGGAATAAATCTAGAGGAGCTATCCTATACTATACTATGTTATGCTACATTATATGCAAATGAAATTAAAATGATTATTGTTAGTCCTAGCTAACAAAGTTAATGGCTATACAATGTATTGAGTTATATGAAGGCACATTTGATATGTGTTATGGTATGTTTGGCAATGGTTAATGTGATATGGAGTGGCGCACTTGGCAATTAATGGATGTTAGTTTCGATGCATAGATTAATTGAATGGATTAATGGATGGTTGGTTGGCGTGTACTAAGTAATTGAATGAGTAGAGAATGGAAGTGACATGCATTTACTGCATGTCACTCCATACCTCTCCCACTGGTCGTCACCCTAGCTTGGCTATTGTTCAATTATGTTTTGTTGTGGTTAAGCTTTGATTTGTAGGCGACGAAAGAACTGCTCGACCAAGATCATGTTTTTAAGGATTTTTTGTTACAGGTATGTCTTTTTTGCCATCCATAAACTCACTTTGGTTATGAAATAGATATTGGCTTGGTGATGTATTGTTCTATGCTTTTCTTGAGACTGAAAACTATGTAAACTTGTGATATTTCTCTGGAATGGTTGGTTTTGTGTATTCACTGCAAATGAAAAAATTGGATAGTTGAAGGCATGATTTCATTGATGATTTTGTGTGGTGGAAGCCATGAAGGATTTATGTTGTCTTATGGGTTTTGGTTGGAGGGTTTCATTCGGTCCAGACTTGGTGGTCGTCTCCACATAGTTCTTGTAAACATACCTAGTTGTTTTTGGTGTTATGGGCTTGTTGTGTTCGATTTTGAACCACCTTGGGTCATTGCTATCGTTTTCTCTTGGTCGTGGGTTCGTGTATGATTTTGGTTTCTGCACAGTTGGTTATGGTGGTTATTGTGCCAAGATGCTTTTTTTAGGGTTGGTTTTTATTACATGGCTCTGCATTTTTACCAGCATTATCTGTTTTTTTGGGAAAACCACCAGGGTTATACCCATGCTTGTTCTTAGGATCATTACTGGCCAGTAAGGAGTCTTTGTTCCTCTATTCATACTCTCTTCTACCTGGTGTGAATTACCACCCTGACATACAACTTAACGATTATATGGCTTATGTGTCCACCGTGTTTTTTTGAAGGGTTCTCACCTACTGTTGATATGGTCGACTCCAGTCTCCTTGTGTTTCAATGATCGAACGAACCCTTGACTATGTTCTTGTTTTCGTTGGTACCGAGCCCAAATTTGATTAACTCAACAGTCACACTTTGTCGGTCATCTAGTTGACTGTTATAGTTGTTGGGTAGTATTTCCAATGGGATTGATTATTGGCTTGTCCCTGTTGATTGAGTTAATTACAGAGTTGATGAAATAGCATTGACAGTGGTTTTTATTATTGGTATTTAGTCGTTGCATTATGTATTATAACAATTGAATCGATAGCTCAACATGGCTAATTTGTTGATTCGAGAAATGAAATGGGCACATAGTCATTGCATCTTGTGTTGTAACAGTTGGATTGTTAATTCAGCATTGTTTTATGGTTTGATTATGAGTATGCCTCTTTGCGTTATGCATTGGGTTGTGTGTTTCCTATAGCATGGTATAAGTTGAAATGATGGTTGTTGTTATTGTGTGTTTTAATTGCCAATCGAGATTATTGCAATTCAAAATCGTGATAGTTGTGACTTGGTTGTCTATTGTGTATGTTTTATGGATATCGTGCATCATATCAGAGATGGGCATGGGTTTTATAACAGTATGGTTTCATTATAATTTAATTGTTAAATTGATTAGAGGAATGGAATTGGGCATGATTTTAAAAGAACTTGTGTCTGTGTTTGATTTGAGGAGATAATTCATATATAGTGGTTGATGGTTTGATGTTGAATAGAGTGGAAACAAATGAATATGTGTTCGTTTGAATTTTTTTTTAAATATAAATGGACAAATGAGAGGAAACAAAATTCTAATACATGTTGTTTTGGAACGCATATTATTTTGAGTATGATGACACCGTGTTAAAAAATCAAATGTGAATAGTGAGCAAGTTAACACACAGTAATGGTTAAATTATACATAGTAATTGTTTAATTGATCACAGTAACTATTTGGTTAGTGTTGGATCATTTGCATTAAATACATAATTGTTTGATGGATTACTTAACCGATTTTATGAACAGTATCTGGTTTTTTCCCGACCGTTATTTCACTTTTTGCTAATTACAATCCCCTCACCTTCCCATATTCATTATTCACTCCATGTTCCTAAAATTTAATTACAGTTAAGAGGAACTCTGTATTGTAACAGTTTCAGATTGCAGTTTCTTGGATGGATTATAGTATTACGTTCTTTGGTTTACATTATAGTTGATTTTTTGTTGTCTATGAGCAATAACCATGATCTTTTCCCCCTCATTTTAACATTTTTCTCTCAATACAACCCCCTCGCATATCCCAGAACCTTTGTTCACCCCCTGCTCATTGACAATGATTAAACAATTTGTATGGATTGGATTGCATGAGTCTGATATGTTTTTGAGCCAAAATTTATTTCATATTTTAAAAGGAGTTTTCATGTATGGTTGTTAAGAAACTATTTGCTAATCAATTGTGCATACAGGAATGAGATTTTTCACCTGAGGTAGCAATGGCATAGGTAACCGAGGAAGAGGTAATTGGAACAGGGAACCTAAGAGGCCAAGATTCTCCATTCACTTTGATGCTGACTCACAAGAGTTAGGCCAGTTATTTCAAGCTGGGTTTTTTAATTGGATTGGGCAAGGAGTGGTCCAACCTAGGCTTGAAAGGCCTCCCTTCCAATCCCAATAGGTCCCTGGTATCCTCATTCCCCCTCATGTCTCATTGCAACCTGAAGTTCCCGAAAATGATGGAAGGAAAGAGATTGTCCACCCAGCAGTCTCCCAACATCATGGCTGGCCCAATTTGTCTTTACCTGCTCCCCCACCGATCAACCAAATTTTCCAAGCAGCCCCTGTCCACTCACTAGTTCAGTCTTCCCATGCGAGAAAAAGGTTGAAAACTGAGGCCCACCATGCCCTTGACAAAGGAAAATCCACTACTACCCCTTCCTCGCCCTCCAATGGCTCTGATAAATCTATGTCCTCCTGCATGCATTTGAGGGACGCTTTCTCTCATGTGATCAGTGATATTAGGCCTAAAGGCTCAGCACAGCCGAAGTCAAATTTAGAGAGATCAAAAGGCGACAACAGCAACAAAGGAAGGATTGCCTCTTAGAGTGGAAAATATGGATTTTAAGTTTTTATTTATTTATTGTTGATGACAGTTGACTTCAGAAATTTTGGACAGCATGTTATTTTTGGATATATGAGTAATATATTTTGGAAATAATTTCAAATATCATTGAGATAAATTGTCAAATATGAATGTGATGATGGGAGTCACAAGGAGGGATGTTTTGTTTAATTAACTAGTTGTGTTATGATTGTTAAAAGCTAAAGGGAGTCACAAGGGGTCCCACCTACTAGTTATTATTTATTTAAAAACCCTTATTATGATT
>JASDQU010346709.1:0-10912 GCA_032191745.1 Picea mariana
GGGGATCCCCTAGGCGAAGCATCTCTAGGTTTTATATCCTATGGATTTTATCTTTTACCAATTACTTTTACCCCCTGGGCCTTTAGCCCCTTCTTCCCACAAGACAAAGTGTAACCCTCAAAGGTCATCCTAATGGCCGGACTAGGGGAATGGGATGGATGAGCGGGGTATAAGATGTAAATGTGATAAGATGGTGGGAGCGGATGATGGCTCTGCAAATCCCCCTTGGTGGCTAACCAAAACCCATGAATATCAACTTGCTAAGTCACCCATCAATCACCCCAACAATGGTCAAGTGGATTAGTGTAAGATCCAAGCAGTCATCAGAAATGAAAGGAACCTAATACATATATAAGAGGGTTATAATGATCAAATATGACACATACCATGATAACTCGAACCAATTACCTCATGGAGCAAGAGTCCTCTCCGATGCAAGCCCATGCCGGTGGTGATGGAAGCTGCTACTGCTGATAGGAAAAATCTGATGAAGAAGAAGAAAGATGGGCCCTCCAGGGCCATGCTCAAGTCAATCCCGCTCTCGGTACTCCATGTCTAGGACCTGTGGGCCTCGAGACATGATATCCAAGTTATCCCTAGGTATTGGGGATAACAAGCCCTATTGTGTAAAGACAATTAATATTATGTAAAAGACTAATTGTATTATTGAGTTGTACAAGTAGACCCTATTGTGCCAATAGACATGTCTATTCTTTGAGTTAGTTCATGTATATATTAGAGAGATAGATCCCCATTGAGGATCATCTCATTCACACACAATGCATTACTTGGAGAGTTGTAATTTGGTGCGCACTTCTTATGCGCTATCTTTCTTGGTCATAGAGCACCCTATTGTGTGCGCTAGGTTTTTTTGTGGAGAGTGTTTATTCTCTTGGAAATATAGCANTACTACTGCTGACAGGAAAAATCTGACGAAGAAGAAGAAAGATGGGCCCTCCAGGGCCATGCTCAAGTCAATCCCGCTCTCGGTACTCCATGTCTAGGACATGTGGGCCTCGAGACATGATCTCCTAGTTATCCCTAGGTATTGGGGATAACAAGCCCTATTGTGTAAAGACATTTAATATTATGTAAAAGACTAATTGTATTATTGAGTTGTACAAGTAGACCCTATTGTGCCAATAGACATGTCTATTCTTTGAGTTAGTTCATGTATATATTAGAGAGATAGATCCCCATTGAGGATCATCTCATTCACACACAATGCATTACTTGGAGAGTTGTAATTTGGTGTGCACTTCTTATGCGCTATCTTTCTTGGTCATAGAGCACCCTATTGTGTGCGCTAGGTTTTTTTGTGGAGAGTGTTTATTCTCTTGGAAATATAGCAAAGGGTTGTTGGGTTTTTACTTTGTTTGAGAAGGGTTTTCCCAGGATAACTTCTTGTGTATTCTGCATGGTTATTCTTCTTGTGATCTTGTTTTACTGCAACTATTGTATTGTTGCATTGTTTATGGTTCAATTTCATGCTAAATTGAAAAGAAACTACATGTGCTTGAGCCACCATTAAAAATTCAACATCTTTTAGCTATTCTATGAACAAATATGTCCTGAACTCATGCTCTCATCCACTCACATATATATGTCCAATCCTACCAAGTGTCTTATGAATCCATCTGTGTCCATGTGACCCATATTTTTCATGACTCTGCTACTCAATTGTCCACAATGTTGACCCAACTGTCACTTCACTATTACGAAGACTTCTTTGAATCTATTGCAACTGATCATCACATACCTACATATTGAAATGAAATAGCTATGCCCACTGGTCCACTCAACAGTAAATCAAACTCTACAAATTTGCAATGTTATATACTCCTTTATGAATATGTCCCCTATGAATCTCTATATCAAAAAGTGTACCAATGATATTCCTTGTGTCTATTAGCCGATCTTCTACATACCTACATGGATATGTGTTCTGAAACATGTTCCTTCACTAACCAATATGTCATAGAACATCATGTACCTTTTCCATCGAACCACTCTGAATCAAACATATGTAACATGACTCTTAAACACTTCATTTTGTCTAAAGGATAGATATCTGAACTGTAACAGTTGTTGCATAAACTCCCCATGTTCAATATTCATATTACCTAGGAGTCTCCAAGTCGGATGGCTCAACACAATGGAAGAATCCACCCCAATGCAGGGTAGTCTTCTTCTTCATATGCGGATCCATTATCTTCCTGAATTCTGACAATTTCTTCCCGGATTTTAACATCTTCCCTTCTGCATGTAGATTTATCATGATCTCGTACTACTATGTATCTTGAGAGTGTAATTTCTAGGACCTATTCTTCCTTTATTTTCTCTGCATTATGATCTTGCACTGTTGCAGATTCTGACAATATGATCCTTGAGACTTGTTCTTCTTTCACTTGCTTTTCTAGTCTTTCTTGTACTATTGCAAATCTTGTGATCTCTCGGACCAGTTCTCCATTCATCTACTCTTCTTGTCTTTCTTTTCTTTTCCAAACCTTCTTATACCTATTATCAGTGTTTTCTTTCATGGATGACTCTATCACGCTTTTTCAATTTAGAGCTATGTGACCATAATTGTGGCATTTGCAACATTCAATATTGCGAGGAGCCACATAAGCACTACTTGTTTGAATATTTCTTCCATATGCTCTGCGGTGTACAACTTTATGTCCAAATTTAGTACAATAAAAACAGTAACCATAAAAGAAACTTTGATACCTAGGAGTAGATGATCCTCTCTGTGATGTAGTCCTTCTGAATTCATGCCTTGGTTGATCATTATCATAGTTGAATATTCTTTGTTGTCTGAAAGTAGATTATATTCTTGAAAAGGTATCATTCATCTTGGACTCTTGTTGACCATGATTCCTTCCTTTAAGTACTTCTGCATAACTCTTAACATTTTCTTCATTCTTCCTTTCTGGCAACCCAAAGTAGTTTTCTTCAACTGGTTGTGTGGGGCTTCTAGTTTCTTCAACATTATTGTTGTGGTTTGGATGTTGTTTGTATGAAGTCTCACCAATGTCTCCAAAACTTGTTTTGTATAACACTAGGGAGTTTTTTAATTTCTTGTTAAGATTCTCAACTTCAACTCTCAATACGATGACTTCTTCTTCGAGCTTCTCACAATCTTATTCGTTTTTAGACATCCAAATCCTCATAACTTCTTATGTTCTTTTTTCTTCCTCAAGTTGAGTCTTCAAGAAGATGATTTCTTCTTCAAGTTTTCTTTCTTGTTGACCGAATTCTGCTTCAAGCTTATTTAGATACTTAGTTATTTCCTTGACATGATCTGTCAAAATCTTCTCTCTTATATGCTTCCTTTCATTGTGCTGCTAGTTCACCTTCCAAACATTGCTTCTCTTCCAACTAACTTTTGTATTTTCCTTCAATCCTTCTGGCTTCTTCTTCTTTAAATTATTTAGAGTTGAGACTTTTATATTCCTTCTCAATCAATTCTACTTCATGATTCTTTTCCTTTTCAATCTCAGGATTTTCTTCTATTTCATTCGGCTTTTTTGTCTCGTCACTCCCAATCTTCAAATAAGGGAATTCAATTTCAAGATGTCATACTTCTTCACAACTAAAGCAAAAATACTCACCTTTGTTGACTTATTCATCATCTAAGTTGTCACCTGCTTCATTTTCTTTTGTTCCTTTCCTTGCATAAAGATATTGTAGGTTGTCCCAAATCTCTTTGGCTGATGCACACTGTCCCACTTTGTTTTTTACTGAATCAGGTAATCCTTCCATAATAAAATCCATTACTATATTGTTGTTCCTTTTCAATTCCTTCTTGGCTACAGTCTTCAAAGGCTTCTTTGTAGCTGTGTACCCTGTCACAATTGATCGCCAAATATCACATCCTTGTTTCTGTAAAAATTCTTTCATTTTGTTGCTCCATATTTCATATTTTAGACCATTTTGACCATTGAATTGTGGTAATTTCATCTTATACATGTAATTACTTTCCATGATCTACCTTCCAATGGTTAAATTGTTTCCTAAAGGAACCTTGCTTCGATACCAATTGTTGGAATACTGAGAGGGGCGGGGGGGGGGATGAATCAGTATGAGCACTTTTATCACTTTTAACCACTTTCAATCACAATGTATAATGAGAGAATATAAAAATTAACTTGATCAGTCACCATTCAACAATTTGTCATCTATGTTTAGTATATCATCAATAATATAAATCAGCAGTGCATAAAAAAATAACCACAGATACACATTACACCAAGATTTACGTGGAAACCCAATGCGGGAGAAAACCACATAATGTTTTATTATATTTCAGAAGAAATACATTCATAGGAAGCACCAACTTCCCAATTTTCCAACTCCAAATAGAAGGAGGCTCCAACCCCCTAATTATTAGGATCCAACCTATTGGAAGCTCCAACTCCCTGGTTTACCAACTACAACTGGAAGGAGGATCCAACACCCTAGTTTATAGGCTCCAACTTAAAGGAAGCTCCAACTCCATGATTCTTTGACACCAATCAGAAGGAGGCTACAACCTCCTTTCCTTGCCCCATCTTGTCACCCTGAAATATAAAAGTAGGCCAACTTGTCACTACCACATAAACCTGTCATTGGACTGATATACCATCATTGTCACTGCCAACCTATCACTGTCAACCTATCACATCAACCTGTCACCACAACTTGTCACTATCAACCTATCACATCAACCTGTCACTGTCAACCTCATCAACCAAACTGGATCTATTCACATAAATCAATCACCAAGAACAACTCTCAACCATATGCACAATATCACAAAGATTTGCATCAACCAAAACAACCCACAACCATCACCAAGATGTGCTTCTAGATCATATACCAAAATCACCAAGATGTGTTTTTACCAATGAACCAAGATATTTATGCCACATCATCCATAAACCATAACCATGTACTCTTCACATCAAACTATGTGCCAAAACATCACTGATATACAACCCACCAAATGTCCAACATGCACCTCAACCATGTGCCAAACAATGCATCAAAATATATACCAATGTAACCTAGATATGCACCAACAATGTACCTCAACAGATCTGTCTCAAATAACATGTACAATACATCCAATATGTACCACAAGACATATACCAAAAACTCACCAAGACATGCCTCAAGCATGCTCCACAAGATCACCAAGATGAAACTTGAAACTAAGCATATAAACATACCTCTGATAATGTATTTGACCTGGTGTATGTGATCATAGACCTGCAAAACTTCCTTAACTTCAGCAATAAAAGAATTACATCTTCATCAACCTTTACCTTAGTCTCATAGGACTAGTTTTGGATTAGTCACAAACCCTAACTTTCAACAAGCATAACTTTGTACATGTAATGAATAAAGGTCTAAAACTTGTACCTAACCTTATTCAATATGTCTTTTGAAATTCCTCCAAGTTTCACTCCTTGAATCGTTCCTAGAAAGGAGTTATAGAGAAAATGGTAGACCTTGTTAAATTATGTCTCATTCTAGAGAGTGAACTTGTACGACATGCCATGTGCTAAATATTTGATATCTTATTTTGAAACCTGCACAAAAAAACCACGGCCTGTAATATTTCCATTTCAATTGGTCTCACATAATTTGGATTCTCTATGAATAAGTTATGATTGTTTTTCCTAGAACACATGTTTAAAACTAGTTTCAGGACTAGTCAAAATCCCTATCTTCCACAACGTGATTACAATGACCCAGAAGATGAAATTTCTACCACATGTACCTTGATATGTCTTCTCAACAAGATATGATTTTTTCTATATGAAGCATTATAGAAAATAATATATAGCAAAAATGGTAAGATAACATGTAAATCATGTATCTTAGAACACATCATCAAAAGACTTCATCCTCCCTTGGATTTTCAACCTTCTTTACTTCACCTTCCCTATGAAATTTGCCTCAGATCTCCTTGGTTACCTCGATCAATTGTATATATTCAATATACTCAATAGGTGCTAATGAGAGTCTCTTGAAGTCTTATTTATACTTCCCAAGTGACTTCCTTTAGGGGCTACCATGTAACTGTTTTACCCCTTTTCTTTATTCTAGGGCTAACCCACATTCTTGTTGCAACTACTTTACCGATAGTTAATTTTATGTTGCAAAGACTTTACCCTTAATTAATTTCTTGTTGCAACCACTTTTACTAGTGAAGCTTCTTGATGACCTTCTAGGGGCTTCTAGAATAATTAACTTATTGTTGACCTTCTAAGGGCTTCTAGATTATTCTTGAGGGTCCTCCAACTTTACAGAACCATATCTCCTCAACCATGATGAACTACATGGCATACCATATATCACCATAAATGGAATGACGCGTACTATCCATTTATTCTAGTCTTACCTTCAAGTACATTGAACTTCATGTCTTTATTTCTCAGTCAACTGTGGGTTCCATTACCATACCTTTGGGGCTACCAAAATTCGCTACCAGGCTTCTTCAAGTGCACAATTGTTGACATCAATTGACATCAATAACAACTAACTTTCCATCAATATCAATCATACAAATGACAACCACATGTCCAATGATCTCATCCACATCTCTAAGGCTTCCGGACTTCTACAAGGGTTGACATCAATCTTAACCAATTGTCCAACAGAAGATGTACTATGAAGTAAATAACTCCATCACATTACCTTGGGAAAAGAAAATCCCCCACCGATACTACAAAGAAAGCCAATGGGATCGTATAAAAATAACAAATCATATGGATTAACCAAAATGTCCATCTTTAATAATTTACAGTTTCACCTTCAAGGAATTGATGATCTAGATGGAGCTTGTAAAATTTTGGAAGTTGTAGTTGGTAAACACAGTGAGATTTGGTCCCACTAGCTTGAAAACCGATTATTTTCTCTAAATCCTGATGATTTCTCTTACATTGAAGACTGTATATCTAAGTTCAAAACACTCAAAATTTTACTTCTAGACTATAAAATAAAAATGAAGGATGATCAATGTATATATTATATTCTTGTAAAGCTTGGTTGCTTACAAACCACCCTCTCTTGAATCTTTTTTTAATTCTTTGATTATAGAGGAATATAACCTTTTGCATCTTGGAGCAATCAACACTGCAGGTACATTTAACAAAGTTTTAGTAGCCCAACAAAAGGATAAAACCAAGCATTCAAATAATCCACGTTCTTGCAACAACAAAACAAGGGTCTCAAACCCTCTTAGTTAACTTCAACTCCCTATAGTGACAAAGGACCCCCAAAAAAAAAAGTAAGAGCACTAAAATAAATTGTAATTTTTCTGGACGAGATGGTCATCTAGAATCTAAATGTTTTAAAAAGATGAATGCCTAAGAAGTAGCAAAGAAGAAGAACATCATCAATCTTGATTCTTCTTCTTCCAATTCTTCCTTGGGAAAATTTTAGAGGCTAAATTTTGCTCATGATCTTTTCCAAAAAAAGATCCATCAATTTCCATTTTATTCTCCCAAATTTTATAACATAAAAGTATTTCACTTTAAAAATCGCCAAAATTTTCTAGAAACTATATAAAATCCTTAGAAATTTTAATATTTTTACAAAAATATTTCCATTAGTAAAATTCGCAAGGTTTCTACACTTTAATATAACTATGGATTCTTAAAATGTTCTATTACGGAAATCAAGCACATAAAAAACCAAGATAACTCGAAACAGTTATCCGTATTGTATTACTCAACGAGAAAGCGAAAGATTTCTTATATAGGATAACTTTATGAATGTTGGATAGACCAAGAAGCGCAATAAAGAAAGTGAAATAAGACATAAAAGCATAAAATAACCTAATGTCAATTTGACTTTAATAATTCCTAAGTCTAATATCTAACTGGCCATTATAAGCTAATAGTTACTTTAACACCCTCCCTTAATGGTTAATCTACAAACTATACCAAGATTATCTTGGAAGTTTACATATTTTTTAGGACTTGGTGAGAATATTTGTAGTTTGGTCCTCTGTGGGACAATATTGCAGCTCGATAGAACCATCCTCTACAATGATCCAGATTAGATCATTATATTAATTTTCATCTGTCTCGATGCTTTATGGGTGAAAAAATTGAAGGAATCAACTTGCATAGCCGTTTTAACGGGTGGTCCCAATTTGGAAATTTGGGTCCAAAAAACCATCCAAAATCTTGTGGAACCATTTTGAGGCATCAAATGACACTTTTTATGGTCCAAACCTTACTATGGAGCCACCATCTATATTATACACACTGAGACCTTTCCACCGGTGCAAGAATTGCCTCAATCAGAGTTCCAATTGGAGTTTGTATGTGAAAGTTATGCCTCTCGCAAGTTGACCTACCATATTTATCACCATGGTGTGAGTGGATATCACGTCAACCCCCATTACTTAAACATGTGGGGATAGCCATGTAGTGGATTTTATGGAACAATTTAGAAGGTCCAAACCCTCTCACTTATTCAAGGTTGAGGAAATCAATACCCTAACCCTAGATGACTATCAAGCTATGTTAAATATTGGGATGCTAGGAGGAGAAGGGGTTCCATTATTTTGTATTGTGTCTTGTTCCATAACTTAGAAAAATATCTACGAGTGGTATTATGTGAGAATAATAGAGGAGAATAGATTATGTAGCAACCATACAAGCCACAATGTCAAAGGAAAATCCACAGAGAGTGCCTCATTCTTTGTACTTGCATTTGAAGAAAAGAGAGAAGAGTGACCTTACCTTCTAGATGGATTTTCTCCCATATTGGGTTTCTCGGGTCATATATTGTGTTTACTTGTGGATGGTGTGTGTATTTATTTGTGTTCTCTATTTTTCAAATTTCATCTAATTCATACATTTTAAGCAGGAAAACAATAATTAAGAATCATATACCTAAAGGAAAATAACCTTCATAGTAAATATTTTGGTATTTTATTAGATTTGTTGTGATGAACTATCTAGTGGAATATCTACGACTTGTTACATATCATATTAGTATCAGAGCATGTTTTCTTGAGGGTATTTTTGGAAAGTTGTAGGTATTGAGGAATCAATTTAAAAAGAAAGTTGTAGATCCCTAGTAACGGTCGACGAGTTTATTCATAATAACCCTCAAGATCCAGCAGAAGAGAGATTTGTGAGGTTGGAAGCACATGTCATCGATGTCAACCATGATATGAAACTCCTCATAGAGGCTTTGGGAAGAAATATTGGACTATTCGAAGAAGTTGGAGGCTTGAAATCATATACCATATCAGATGGGAAACAGGGGAATATTGAAGACCCATAAAAGGAGTCGTGGAAATAACCCCAAAAAGAGAAACTGAGTTCCAGTTCCATAAACCATTTGCAGCCTTTATTCAATATGGAAGCAAAAGTGGAGATAAAGCCATACCAAGATGTGATCTATGCATTAAAATTGAATCATTGGTTGAAACAACTAGAAGTTTAATTCATATTCACCATAAATATGAAGAACAAAAGATATCGTTTGTTAGGCTGAAGTTAGAGGGTCGTGCTTTAACTCGATGGGAAAGTCACACAAAGACACTTAGGTTGGAGGGTGATCCACTAGTGACTAGGTGGGAGGACTTCAAAACCCTCATCAAGTCCCAATTCTACCCTATCAGGTATGTAGAGGACCAATGGATCTGGTGGAACTACTTCAATAAAAAGAAAGGGAAAAATGTATAGGAGTACATCACCAAAATCAGAAAGATGGTCATCATGTTGGGTATCTCTCCCAAGAACCCAGATGTACTCATCAAGTATATGGGGGGTCTGCATAGCCATTTAAGGAAGCAAGTGATTCTTTCCAAGCCAAGGAAAATGGATGAGGCATGTGTACATGCATATTATCTAGAAAACATAGGCCACAAGAAAGGGAAACCAAGTCGTTCCAAGCAGAAAGAGAACCATAAATCTTCCAATGAGGGGAAGAAGAAGAGGAAAGGGGGAAAGGATAAGAAGGAAACAACCACTAAAAATCAGTGCAAGGATCCCATCAACCATTGTAACCGTTGCAATATTGATGGTCGCACCAAGGAAAAGTGTTGGAAACTATATCCATAGTTGAACTCAAAGAACTGCAAGAAGGATGCAAAAAAAAAAAAAAAAACTTCTAGCCATGAATTCGAGCAATCAAGTTGAAAGAAGATTTGATGTGGATGAGAAGATTGTCTGCACATCAGTGCAAAAGGAGGTGAATCTGAGTAGCCTTCATCACCAAGAAGAGAAGGAGATCACCAAGCTCTTCCACATCAAGATTCAAGTCAAGAAAACCAGGATAGTTTCTCTATTAGACTCTTGTTCACAAGCTAATCTAATAATAGTGAATCTGGTCAACACGCTTGGATTGGAGGTTCACAATCATCCTATCCCATATCCATTGGGATCGGTAAACAAGGATGCAAAGATCCAGGTAACATAATAGTGTAAGATTAGATTTGCAATAAGTGTTGATATTATTGATGAAGTGTAATTGGACGCAATACCCCTTGACATATGTGGAGTGGTGTTTGGAAGCCCCTACATGTATATGATGAATGCAATATTCATGCAGAGAGCCAACTAGTACTAACTAATCAAGGATGGGAAGTCCTACATGATCAACGTGTAGAAAGGAAAGTCAAATATCTCACTGGTAAGTGCCAACCAAGACAAGAAATTGATTAGTTCCAGTAAGAAATATGTTTTACTTTTCTTAAGATAAAATCAATCTGAGGTTGAGACAATAAGAGAAAAGGCATCCCTATTTAGAAATTTGGGTCCAAAAAACCGTCTGAAATATTCTAGAGCCATTTTGAGGCATAAAAAAACATGTTTTTATTGTCCAAAACTTACTATGGATCTATTGGCTATATTATACACATTGATACCTTTCCAACGGTGGAAGAATTGCCTCAATT
>JASDQU010346713.1:0-12380 GCA_032191745.1 Picea mariana
CTCTGCATCCTCAAGGTCAAAAACCCTGCACACTCAATCAACTGAATCAATAGCACCCGTCTACATCAAATAGTAACACATTATGTCATCTGTCAATCACATCATAATCAAATATAATAGGTCTAACATCAAAAAGGGTCCAGATCACTTGCGAGCAAGTGTCCTCAAATAATAAGTGTTCTCAGTGCGCCAGAGTGGGATGTTACACTAGAGAACCAATCCCATGGAAACATCGACATGATATAGAGAAGGATCAGGGTGGAAAGGCAACAGTTGGACATCATGTTTATCTTCCACTAGGATGGATGGATGGTCGTACTTGGTACCAATTGGCTACATTGCTTATACGATCATATTGTATGGTTTCTTCTCGTGTTTCGAGGATGAAACATGTGAAAGGGGATGGAATGTAGTATACCTAGGAAGGTAATATGGGGTACCTAGGGAGGTACCCAATGGGAATGTGGTTATCTATTATTAGTGGAAGTCATTTAATATATGAGAATGTGGTCATTCAATGTAAGGTGGACTAGGTCCACTATATTAATAAAGGCCCACTATGGTAGTTAGATGTAATAAATATGAGAAGGCTCTCTAGAAGGTTCCTAGGAGATATAGATCTATATAAAGAAGTGTAAGCAATGTAATGAAGCAGAGTGAAGAATATTGGCATTATAACAAGTAGGTATTGCTTGAGGAGTGAATTCCTTCCTTAAGGAATAATATATGGTGTTTCCCTACCTCAAAGGTTTGATAGTAATAAAATATATTTTCTATATTTTTCCATATATCTTGTGTGGTGGTTGTATTTAGATATATTTGGTACTATTGTGGTATTTTGTATTCAGGTCTTTGTTTATTAACAAAATAACATTAAAATCAATTCAAATAATAACATCATCTTCTCCATTACTATGCACCCAAATAAAACAAACATATAATGCTTTTTGATAATAAAATATTATTAAGTTGATGTTGAAATCATGCCACAAAAATATAATTAAACCTCAAGAAAGACAATCCCTCAGGAAAAGCATTCTCCCAACCCAAAATTACATAGAAGAACATTCTTTCTACCCAACATGATGATATGCCCTCTTTGATATCATCATATATTATTATTATATAACATTCACTCCAGTATATAATGTATTGTACTTGGGATGTGGGTTTCGGTGGGCTTTCCCCTCTGAACTGAGATGAAGCTAAGTAAGTTGGTCAATGAGAATTTTGAATATGTGGGTTTTCATATCCTGGTTAAAAATGTTAAAATCATATATGTATTTGTATATGAGTCGGAGGCCTCATGCAACAATGAAGGAGAACTTCTTGAAACACAAGGCCACACTGTCATACCTTACCAAATCCCAATTCAATTCCTCAACGGTAAGATCAAGGAGGCAAAATTAGATGATTTGAAGCATATTCTAGTGTATATTTAGGGTTGTGTTTCATGTAATGTTATATACCTAAACCTAAATCCCCACCAACCTTCTTCATCTTGATCACCAAAAAATATATCAAGAAATGAGTAATTAGTTGTTTTTGGCTTCAAATGCTCTGAAACCTAACAAATGCCTCAATAAATGCCTCCAACTATGGGATGATAACCCCCAATGGGTTGTCAAGAATCCATAATCTTCATGACCAGATGATTTTTTCCATTGGGATGTGGAGTCAAAAGGTAAGGATATAAAAACTAAGCAAAAGAAAAATTATGTACAAGGAAATGGGAAAATTTCAGGCGAAGAAACCTTTCAAATGTTGTTGATTAACATGAAGCATTAACATTTTACCCTTCATATATTTGATAATATAAGAACTAAAACTGAGTATCTTTTCAATGATGTATTGTCCAACCCAAAGTGCTTCGAATTTTGTGTGCATGGATGGATTCTCCTTAGCTTTGTTCCAGAGTAACACCAATTTGCCATTTTGAAAATTATTTATGGTTTCATTATGATCAAAATATCTTTTGATACCCTGTTGTCTCTGAGAAGTTATATTCAAGGATTTACTCCATTCTTCCTCCAATTTCAATAACCATTTCAATATATTTTTCATAGGTGAATTATCTTTTGCATCCTCTGTATTAACTGTAAAAGTATCAATCTAGATTTTGTGTTAGCTAAATTATCAAAAATACATTTTGGGAATGAGGTATGGTAGTAATATTAAATCCATCAAAATAATTTATTAAGTTCCATAACTCATTTTGGTGACCTTTCATATGGGAAGACAGGTAGTGTATAACATTCCTTAACTATATGAAAACGATTTCCGAATCACCAAAAAATCATAAGCATTTTCCCTTGAGATATCCACAAAATTGAAACCTATATTCAAAAAACTCTATTTAAAGAAGTATTGTTTATGTCAAAAGTTTGATATCATATCTACAATGGATCTACATCATCTACAATAGTTTGTCTTGGGCTCTTTTAAGTGTCTTCTCTCTCTTGCAGTGTTGTGTTGTATAAATTGGAATATGAATCTTCATGAAATCCTCTGATGAGGGTTAACGAGTTAGTATATTGAGACTAAGGCCAACTTAATGGATTATCAAACCCTAAAATCATCACATATATCATTTCAACTAATCAATGTTGCAATGAAAGTAAAGCCTTAAAAATGAAGAGTGCATAAATCAATTGAACCTCTAATGAAAGTAAATACCTAATATGGAAGAGTGCACATTGACGTTCTTCTCTGTACATTTCTTTCTTCAGGTTTTTCATCAAAAGAAGATAGGGTCGACGGCTCTTGATTGTAATCCTTATCGTTCATCTGGAAAACAAGTACAGACAAATTTGTGTTAGTGTAGCTTTCTTATCATCAATTGTTGGAAGGTGAATATGGATCCACTCTAAATGTTACCACATGTTGGTGGGCTATATGAAATGTGAAACATTATCCATTAAGGAGACGACTCTAGTAGAGTGCATGCATTCAGTAAAGATAACATCATGCATGCCACAAACCATTGTCACCAAGTTCAAATTCAATTCAATATGGAAAAAATTTGGGAGTATACATCTTACAAAAACCTAAACATGTTATTTTTCTCAAACTTTTACATACTAAAATATTGATTGTACATTTAAAAGTGCAGACACTACATGTTTAAAAGAAACTCCAGTCAGCAAATTGTATGTACTAATTATGAAAAATTAGAGTTTTGGAATTTATGACTACAAATAGAATTGCAGCTCCAACTGCATATATTTTATTAAACTAAAAGAAGGAACTTACGTCCACTACTAGATAATCATAAGAAAAAGAAAATATTGAAACATAATAGTTCCATGTTGAGCATGAAAGGAATTAGACATCTCCCTCAATTATATAACAACAAAACTAGTTGTCAGAAGACAAGATACAAACTATGCACATGCTACTGACTACAATATTATGTTACAAGCAACAAACTTTGATGTATATTTGTCTAGAATATACTACTAGATGTGAATGAAATCCATGAGGATTTCAACCATACAACAAAGGTCCTGAATGAATGCACCTATATCCAAAAAAATAGTAATTCAAGGAGGTATAGAGTCTAGAATGCACACATATATGTTCTTCAAGGTATAGAGTCTAGAACCTCACACACACCCACCCACACACACACACACACAATTTTTAGAATATCAGGACAAAGGTTTGAATCTCCAGAAAAGAGAAACAAGCCAAAGTATGAGCGAAAAAATAATACTACCAAAAGAATTGTTGAGAGTAGAGTTGATCTTCAAACTATTCCATTAAAAGGAGGTGCAATCACAACCCATGACAATCAAGATGATGAGGCATCTGCAATATGGCTTGCAAATAATCGGTTTCCTCAAACATCACTCACATGATATCCTTTGCGTGTGTGTGTTGATATTAATTTCAGGTCTCGGACATCTATGATACCTTTGATTCCTTATGCATTTTAAGAACATGTTAATTCCACATGCTTTATGTGGATCTTGTCGAATTTAGATAGTAATAATAATATAGGAAGTATGGGAAGGAAGAAAATTTATTTTCCTCCCTAACACCTTGCACATTATTTAATAGTTCGGATTCAGAATTGGACCCATGTTTATCACAATCCAATTCACTAAGCTATAACAGAGAAAGAGAGCATCGCATTGCCAACAATAAATTCCCGGAAAATTGCAAATAAACCCCTTGGTAGTGTTATCGAAGTTCCATGTGCAGAGGTTCCCTTAAGGATCCTTCAATTGCTTGTAAGTAGTTTGAAGACATTGTATATCACTTTCCCCAACACATGGCAGATCAGTTGGAGAATCACTAGAACAACCCCTGGCAAGCCCAAACACCTAAATATTGGAATGTCTTAATCAATACTCTCTTATCGTTTCTAAGAAATTTGTGCTGACTAATTTAAATGAAAATCCACTGAAAAGCAAAGTACTCCTGGCCCAACTCAATAGTGAGAAAACTAACCTGTTTCTAGTGGACAGTGGACCTCACTAATGGAATCTTCCAATGCTCACAGTGGTGAACCCTCAAAGAACCCTTGGTAACTGTTATCCCCAGTTTTCAGTGCTCCCCACCGTGAACCTCAGAAGAATGGAATAATGCACCAAATGAGTTTTAGGGTTTTTGTTCCATTTACCCTTATTTTTTAAATTTTGCAATTTTTTTATGTAAACTACATGGTCAACCATATATTCTCGTACTGTATTCCAATTGGGTGAATTGATGGACGAATTCCACCCACAAGTGGTAAAAAAACTCAGTAAAAAACTTAAAATATACTCAAGTAAAAACTCTAAAGGCTCTCTACTCAAAGTAAAAATCTAGGTATTAATAATTTGATTGGCCAATACTATGCTAATCATATTTATCATCTTTTTAATTATGACATGTTTTGTCATGCAAGGAAGTTAGTGATTTGTCTACTCAAAGTAAAAATCTAGGTATTAATAATCTGATTGGCCAATATTATGCTAATCACCTTTATCATTTTTTTTAATGACGACATGTTTTTTCATGCAAAGAAGTTAATGATTGAAATCACTACCCTTAATGTATTGTGACTACTAAGAATATCTCGATCATATGAAATCGTTTCCATTAAAAACTCATCTGTGATTATAATCCCATTAAATATGAACATTTTTAATAGGTGTACCCTATGAATGTAATTACATTAAAATCAATTCAAATAATAACATTATCCTCTCCATTACTATACACCCAAATAAAACAAACATATAATGTTTTTTGATAATAAAATATTATTAAGTTGATGCTGAAAGCATGCCATAAAAATATAATAAAACCTCATGCAGGAAAAGCATTCTCCCAACCCAAAATTACACATAAGAACATTCTCTCGACCCAACATGATGATAACAGTGTCTTATACCCTCTTCGATATCATCATATATTATTATTATATAACATTATATAATTGTACTTGCAGTGTGGGTGTCGATGGACTTTCCCCTCTGAACTAAGCTGAAGCTAAGTAAGTGGGTTGATGAGAATTTTGAATATGTGGATTTTCATATCCTCATTAGAAACGTCAAAGACATCTTTGTATTTGTAAATGAGTCAGAGGCCTCGTGCAATGTTGAAGGTGAACTTCTTGAAACACAAGGCCACGTTGTCATGCCTTACAAACTCACAATTCAATTCCTTAACAGTAAGATCAAGGAGGCCAATTAGATGATTCGAAGCATCTTCCAGTGTACATTTAGTGTTGTCTTTCACGTAACACTCTATACCTAAATCCAACTCCCCACCAACCTTCTTCGTCTTAATCACCAAAAAAGATATCAAGAAACGAGTAATTAGTTTTGTTTGGCTTCAAACGCTCAAAAATTATTAGTCATACATTAAAATAATATACCTCAAAATCCTTTGAGTTGTCTACCATTAAAATACTAGCAACAATGACTTTATAAAAGTGGTTGATATACGCCAATCGATGCCATTAATTTGAAACAGTGAAAAATGGCGTTGATCGGTGTATATCAACCACTTTTATAAAGTGGTTGTTGCTAGTTGACGACGAGCATGCCTTGGGAATGACTATTAATATATTAATACATTTAATTACCATAATAATATAATATATAAATATCAATTTAATATATAATTAAAAATGTGAAAAATATCAATTTAATATATAATAAAAAATGTATAAATTAAAGTATTAGTTGATTGATAAATGTATTAAAGTATTAATATATAAATGTAACATATTAATTGATTGATACATTGATAATGTAATGTATTGTATTTAGTAATACATTACATTAATGTATAATGTGTTAATTATTATATTAATGTAAATATAATACATTAAAGTATTAATGTATAATACATTAATATACTAAAGTATAATACATTAATGTATTATAAATTAATATTATACATTAATAAATCAATTTATAATAGAGTAGTGTGTAATATATTAATACATTAAAATGCTCGTAATATAATGATGTGTGTAATGTAACATTAATATAATATATAATAAACATTTATAAATTAAAGTATTAATTTATATTAGTGTGTAATGTACCATATTAAATGATTGATAGATTAATAATGTAATGCATTAATTAATTAATTACTACATTGGTAAGGTAATAATACACTAATAAATTAATACATTAAATGTATTAAAAAATAGATTACTAAAGTATTAATACACTAATAAAGTAATACATTATTACATTAATGTATAATGTAACATGATAAACTATTAATACATTTACAATACATTATTACATTGTTATAATATATAAATTAAAGTATTAATGCATTATGCATAATGTAACATATTAAATATTAATACATTAATAATGTAATGTATGAATTAATTAATACATTAATGCATTTTTAACTAATACATTGTTAAAGTATTAATACAAAAATAAATTAATACATTATTAAAGTAGTAATACATTATTAAAGTAATAATACATTAATAAAAATATTATTGAAGTATTAATACATTAATACATTTATTGAAAATGATTGTGGTTGATTATGGTGGAGCATCATCATGGTTTCTTATGGTCATGACTAAGAATGTCATTGATGTATATTGTAATGTATTAATTTAATTAATTAATAAATTAATACATTTTTAATAAATACATTACTAAAGTAGTAACATTTTATTATATTAATATAATGTATAAATTAAATGATTAATTTACATGAATGTATAATATAAAGTATTAATTAATCAATGCATTAATAATGTAATGTATTAATTAAGTAATACATTTATACAATATTAATTACTACATTGTTAAAGTATTAATATAATAATAAAGTAAAAGATTAATCATACATCGTTAAAGTAATAATAAAAAAATTTATTTCATACTTTTAATACATTAAATGAATCAATAAATACATTAATAAATTATTAATGCCTTATTAAATACATTACTAAATATTAAAGTAGTAATGCATTAATAATATATTATTTAAGTATTAATACAATAATATCTTAGTTGAAAATGGCTATGGTTGAGTATGGTTGAGCATGACCATGGTTTACTTTGGTAGACCTTGGTTGACTCTGGGAAGGAAAGGTTGGCTATGGTTGACCATGGTTGTCCTTCATCATGGTTGATTGAGGTTGACCATGCCCATGGTTGACTATGGTTGATCAGAGTTTATTATGGTTGAACATGCCCATGGCTGACCTTCGTTGACCATGTGGATCTCATTATGGTGGGCCATGTTGATTATGTTCAGCGTAGTTTACTATGGCACTACTGCATTGCAATGTTGATCATATTTTGTTCGTCAAATTGCGACATCATGTTTTGTTTGTCAAATGCCAACACTGTTTTTGTTCATCACATTGTGAAATCAACTTTTGTTCATCACATGTCGACATAAGGTTTTGTTCATCACATTGTGACATTATATTTTGTTCGTCACTTGAAATCGTAAGGTTATGGTCATCAAATTACAATGAAGGTTTATGTTTTTCACGATATGGAATTGGAATAGGTTTTTCATAGTTCGATAGTGGGTTATGTTCGTCACATTGCGACATCGGAAAATGTTTGTCACATAGACACATTGGGTTGTGAACATCAAATTGCAAAAATAGGTTGCCTTTGTTTGATTGTAACGTTTGGAAATGTCTATCCCATTGCATTTGTCCCATTACAACGCCAATTTATGTTCGTTCGATTGTGATGTTCGTATTTGTCCGTCACATTGTGACGTGCGTATATGTTCGTCACAATGCGATATTACGATGTTTGGTAGATTGCAAGTTTACTATGTTTGACACATTGCAATGTTTGGAATGTTTGTCACATTCCAATGTCAATATATATGCATCACATTGCAACGTGAGGAATGTTTTCCATATTTTGACGATAGGGTGATGTGGGACACATTGCGACACATATTTATGTTCTCCACATTGAGACATATATTTATGTTTGTCACATTGTGATGCTACTATCCACATTACGACAACATGCCTATTTTCGTCAGATTGCGATGTCACTGTGTTTCGTAGATTGTAATGTTACTATGTTCATAACATTGTGGCGTTACTATGTTCGTCATATTGAAACACTATATTTTCATCACATTGCAATGTTATGTGTTCGTCATAGTGCGAATTTACTATGTTTGGTAGATTTCAATGTTACTGTATTCAACACATTGCGAAATTTGGAATTTTTTGTCACATTGCAACTTTGCAATAAGTGTGTCACAATGAAACATCAACAAATGTTCATCACATTGTGACGATAATATGATGTGTGACACAATGCGAAAACATGTCTATCCACATCCATATATGTTCGACACATTGTAACATTTAGAAATGTTTGTCACATTATGATATATGTATATCTTCATCACATTGCAACATTTGGAAGAGTTTGTCACATTGTGACATTAGGATATGTACATCACATTGAAATGCGAGGAAATGCTCATGATATTGCAATGACAGGGAGATGTGGGACACATTGCAACATATGTTTATGTTCAATACATTGTGATGTTACTATCCACATTGCAACGACATGCCTAAATTTGTCACATTGAGACATTACTATGTTTGGTAGATTGCAATGTTACTATGTTCGACACATTGCAACTTGAATATATTCATCACATTGCAATGTTATATGTTCATCACATTGTGATGTTAATATGTTTGGTAGATTGAAAAGTTAATTTGTTCGACACATTGTGATGTTTGGAATTGTTTGTCACATTGCGACGTTAGAATAAGTGTCTCACATTGAAACATGAGGAAATGTTCATCACATTGCAATGACAGGATGATGTGCACAAGAGTGCAATGTTTGTTTATGTTATGATGGCATGCCTATGTTCATCACATAACAACGTCAATTTATGTTCCTCACATTGCAACATTATTATGTTCGTTAGATTGAAACGTTACTATATTCACCATTGTCCAACGTTGGTATGTTCGACACAACGCAACATTACTATGTTCGTCATTGTCCAATGTTAGTATGTTCGACACAACACAACATTACTATATTTGTCACGTTGTAATGTCTTGTTTTGTTCTTCATATTGAAATGTTGGTGACATGTTCATCACATGCAAAGGTTGGTTTGTGTCCCTCACATTATGAAAAGTAATCTTTAGTGAAGATTAAAAAAACAAATCTAACAATGTTTCCCTTGTGAAAAATATAGGAACTTTGAACTGGTTCTTTGTGCAAAATATAGGAACCTTCAACTAATGCGATATATTACATAGAATGAAACTTAGAATCATACATTTTTTAAGGACATTGATAACATATGATCTTGAACTATACAATCTATCCCTTCTGAATAAGCATATATAAAATTAGAGTATGCATTTATGCACTTTGCGTTTTGGTGTTGCAATTTGCAATTGCTAAGAAAGCACAAAGGAACGAGTTAAAATAAATTATGATTTATAGTAGTAAAATATTTAACTTGAATCATTTTATGAGTAATTCTGATCAATGTCGTGGTATTGTTTTTCTTGGATTATATTCATACAACTAAAGTGTTCATAGAAGAACATTCTAGGGGAAAGTGCTTTTCATCTTCAACCATTTTAGTGTCACAAAGATGACAAATTATTTCATGTCATTGTGTTTTCTTTATATATATTATTTTCTTTTTATATTTTATAATGAAATAAATTTTTCATCCAAAATATATTTTTTTATAATGGAATCTTTCAAAAATATATTTATATCTTTCCACACTTATAAAATATCTTAAATTCAACAAAAATATAAAATGTGGTATTTCTTAATATATTGTTTAATACATTTTTATTAGACATTTGGTTTAAAATATAAAATCTTATGTCTTTCTTGATATAATAGATGTAATCAAATAAATAATATTAATATTGTATTTTTCTTGATCAAATAATTAATATTAATAAATAATATTGATATTATATTTTTCTTAATATAATAAATGTATTCAAAGTTTCTAATATAATTCTTTTTGCTTATATAATATGTTTTTTTACACCGATAGGCGTCCCCCCTATCAGAATCAATGGGTTAATTAGTCTTTTAATCAAAAATTCTAATCTTATGGCCTACAATGAAAGATGCTGGCATATTCTTCGTCGTTCACTCAAATAAATGAATAGGATTTAATGTTCTTAACTTTCGTGCATTTATGAATGCGTCCGTTTCTTTGTTTACTTTTTCACATTTACTTAATCTTGATTAAAAAATTACTTCCCTATCCATTGATTGCCACGCTTAATAATTAATTTGTATAATCAACCTCATTGCCACGTTCTAGTAATTAGAGAAAGATGGCGGGTCGCTTCGTGTACCCACGACTCTGCGCGCCAATCCACTGCAGCAGTTGTTAACATTTACCCAGCATCAATTTACCTGGCATATCACTCAACTGGCGTTTCATATTTACATGGATTGGATGCGCGTGGCTGGATCACAGGTTTACCTGGCATATCACTCGACTGGCGTTTCATATTTACCTGGACTGGATGCGTGTGGCAATGGAGGACTAGGTGTCCTAACGTGTTATTTTGCAATGGCGTTTCATATTTACCTGGACGTGGATGAGCGTGGAGATGAAGGACCAGGTGTCCTCTGTTATTTTGGACTGTATTACTTAGCTTGGCATTTCAGATTTAACCACTATCTTTTCATTAAAAAAAATCTCATTTTTTTAATTATTTAATTACTTGTTCATCTGAACCTTCAGACATATAGCCAAATTTCCAAGCTTCGAGCTCTCTAGGGTTCGGCGGTGCATTGCATTACATGTCTAAAGCCTGGGTGATATTGAGGCAAAGGACCCGAAAACCTAATTTCAAAGATATGGTTTTCTCTCATCGTATGTTGCGCATGGGGAAGTGCTTTGTTCGTGTGAATAGACATCTACTGAAAGTAACAATGAAAATTCGAGCTGAGAGAGTGAATGCTACCAATTCGTTTGCAACCCAGGAATACTGAAGTTCCTCTTTTGTTGCTAATTGGATTTATAAACCCTGAATCTAATGTTCGCATGGTTCACTGTAATTTTTTTTTTAGAATTTCGAAGTTTATGATTGTTAAGGTCGTTGTATAAATATTGAATTCCAAATTAATGTCGTGATGGACGCTGCAAGTCCTGGGAACTGAATTCTTGTTTGGTCGTTGTCTTTTAGGTGGAAGACAATTTTTTTTTATTTTCGTACGATCCTTGTGATTTAATTGCATTTATGGAAATGAAATTCGTGGTGACACCATAAATTAGACTTGCAATTCGATTTTGAATCCATGTAGTTTCAATCAAACTAAATTACATACCTAGAATTTTGTAATTCCGTGTGGTCGCTGCCAAACTAATGTACAGATCCAGATTTGCAAATTTGTGAGGTCGCTGCTACTCTAAGTTTTAGACCCAATTGATTCTTTTGTGAGGTCGCTTCCAGTCTAAGAATTCAGATCCGATTGGATACTTTTGTGGGGTCGTTGGTAAAGTAATATACAAACCTGGAATGGATGGAGTCTGGGGTAGCTTCCAAATTGGATCGTAGGAATAAGAATTTACAAATCGAGTTCCTTTCGACCATTTAAAATTTCAAACTCAGAACTTATCCTTTCGATAGGATTGATGCTTAATTTAATCTACACATTCGAATTTGAAATTGGTATGGACCATTAAAACTTATTGATCATACGAATCTAGAGTTAGTGGTCATCTAATTTTTCCCTTTGCAATCCGTAACTGCAGATCCAGACTTGATCTTTCTCTTGGTCGCTGGATTTGTTAAATTATAGTCCAGAAGTTCTGAGGATATTGTTAGCTGCCAGCAAAAAATTTAAACCCTAAGTCTTAAAAAAATGTATGGATGTTGCAATTTAAAAT